>JBBPBX010028610.1:0-16476 GCA_038048925.1 Garcialebias charrua
TATATATATATAGTATATTGTTATTATTATTATTGAGCATGCATCAGGGTATTATTATTATCATCATTATTATCCAGGCGTACGTGAAACGTGAAGTACTGCTTTCTGCCATTTTTCTGTTGTGGTCTTCATGCGTTATGACTGGATTGGGGGTAGAACGTGATCATTTACGTTCCAACCAATCAACGCCACTCTTGCTTGTCAGGTTGCATGTGAACTTTGTCCTAACCAATCAACGCCACTCTTGTTTATCGCAGGAAGTATCATGTGATCATATTCAACCAATCAACGCCTCTTGCTTCGCGCGCGCTTCGTTCAAATGTAGCCATTTCCTTTTCAACTGTTGGACAAGAAACTGTTGTTGTCTCGGAGCGCTCGTAAAACTTGCTTTTTATTAGACGTCGACTGGTCTGACTCTGGACGACGACTGGACATTCAGTTGGAAGTTGAAGGTACAGTAATCGGTTCTGTTTTGTTTATTTGCTAGCTGTTAGCTCTGTTCGCTTGAATGAACAAAACCTGCCGTTGCTAAAAGCTACGGATGCTAAAACGCTTAGCTAAAACTGCAGCTGAGTGGACCATCTGGACCTGAGATGTGGAGCAGGTTCTGTGGACAGAACTCAGCAGAACCAACGTTTGAGAGGCTGCACTCAGAGTGGGAGACTCTGAAGAACGTTGCTGAGCTTCAAACAGACACAGAGTCCAGGAGAGAATTAGTTTCTACTTCCTGAACGTTTCTCCACTGCAGCCAGATGCTGGTCAGCTGAACATCTGCAGAAACAGGAGACATGTTTGTCCTCTCCTGTTCACTTCAGCTGTTCTGATGCTGGACACAATTAAAGGCCTGGCAGTCCTTGATATATAATATATATAATAATGCACGGCCCACCACCTTTCATCTTTCTTTTAGACTAAGATCAGATCAAGTTCGAGTCAAACCTGTAAAATAATGATTAATTAATTAATGTGTTTGTTTGTTTGTTTGCATTGTTTCTGTCCACTTCCTCAGCAGTTCGTGGTGGTAATGCACCACTACCAGTGTCGTGTAACAGGGTTGTTGTTTAATTAATTTGATCAAAATGTATCATATTTATAATATTTTTCTTGTTTAGCAGAAAAGTTTATCTAGTAGTTATTAGAAATGTTTATTTTAATGTTTGTGGAAACTCCAGGTTCCTTTTGTTTGTGTAGTGACGACGCCCCGGGAGTTTGTACAACACATTTTACCCACTGTCTTACATTTGTAAATGTCTGTGTTGCAGATGTTTAAATTCATTCGCAAGCTGTGTGCGAAGAATTCATGCTGCCAACAGCCCTGCAGGGCTGTGAACAGGCTCGTGACTTTCCCTTTAAAGAAAAGGCAAACCCTTTACCAGGTAAGTGTTGGAAAATCATTCATGATTATTTTTGATACCTAATATTACAAGTGAGTATGGTGTCACCTCCTGATGAGAAACCTGCTAAGTTTTATTAATTTTATTAAGAATGACTTTCCCACAGACCAAATTGGTATTGGTAACTCTAAATTGTCCCTAGGTGTGAGTGAGAGAGTGAATGGTTGTTTGTCTCGTTTGTCTCTATATGTGGCCCTGTGATGGACTTGCGACCTGTCCAGGGTGCACCCCGCACCTTGCACTGTGATTGCTGGATATGGGCACCGGCGACCCCCGTGACCCAAAATGGAAGAAACGGGTAAAGATGATGGATGGATGGATGGATGGACTTTCCCAGTAGCCCAACAGCACATGACTTCTTGTCCAATATGTCTCTGATCATTAGCATAACACAGTATTTATGTTAGCTCTATTTGTTTGGCAGGAAGAAAGCTGAACATTGGCTTCACCACCAGGGCTAAGCTGAACAAGTTGCTAGATGATGGAGAATATGGAAAGATAAGGTAAAGCTTATTTTTTAACACCAAGAACACAGTAGAAATAGCCTCTCAATTATTACTGATACCTCTGACCACTTGAGGAATTCCACCTGTTCCCAGCTTTTTGTGTGAAGAACACACAGTTCAAAACACTTAAAATTCAATTGTTTTCTACTCTTCTTAACATTTAGGCTCTGTATTTATATGTTTTGTTGCTGTTTTGCTGTTGATATGTACATTTTCTGCTAAACCCACTGGAAAATGAAGAATGTCTCTAACTTTTCTCTTGTCATTTTTGACTAAACCTACATCATAAAATGCTCTTCATACAATGTAACAGTTAAAACACAGTCAAAAAGGTGGTAAATACTAACATTTATGGAGGACTTACTGACATTATTAGAAATAAAAGCAGAAATACATAAATAGACCATTAAATGAATATATGAACTTAAAGTTTTAAAGTTTAGTTTAAAACAAAGCAAACAGGAAAACACCTGTGCTTTTGTTTTAAACTAGCCTGGTTGATACCAGACCCATGTCCTTCACTTCGCTTTGGACTAGGGTCTGGCATCTCTGCCATAGACAACGATTTCTCCTGGAGATTTTTGAATGGACCAATCAGAGAACAGGAGGCAGAGTTTTGTTAGTTTAGCCTGACGAGGTCCAGGCTATCAGATAAATTGCTCAGAAACCACTCGGTGGATATTTTTTCTGCCACCAGTGTGTAATTATATGTCTTTAATTTACTGACTGTTGGCCTAGATGAAACATTTGAGATAAAATTCGATTTTTTATCATTTATTTTCGTAGCGCACCCGAGGCTGTTTGGAAAATATCAAACCGAAACTATTTAATATCCAGCAGATTTGACCATTTCGTGAATTGATTTAGGAACTGTTAAGCTCAGGAACACTTCTGATATAACGTCAGCTATGAACTATATTTTTTCTCAGCAGAGAAATAATAGTTTTTTACCTTGTTTTGATGAAAATTCGTTCGTGGCGGCAGCCATTTTGAATGACGACGTCAGTCGACATCGTTCAAAACTCCGCCTTCTGCTCTCTGATTGCTCAGGAACACTTCTGATATAACGTCAGCTATGAAATCTATTTTTTCTCAGCAGAGAAATAATAGTTTTTTACCTTGTTTTATTGAAAATTCCTTCGTGGCGGCAGCCATTTTGAATGACGACGTCAGTCGACGTCGTTCAAAACTCCGCCTTCTGTTCTCTGATTGGTCCGGTCAAAACCTACCGGAGACATCCTTGTGGATGGGAGAAATGCCAGACCCAGCAGTGAAGGGAAATGAGAATTGAGCGGAGCTGCGTAGGAATGGCGAGGGCCAGGCTAGTTTTAAACTAAACCTTAAACTAAACTGAGGCCGCACAGACATCTGCACGTGGATCCTGCTTTATCCTGTCTGTTGACCAATAGGAGAAGAGCTGATCCAGGAAAGGTTTCCTTTTTTATTAAATTGGTGCATTTTAAGTTATTTATTGGTTTTTATATGTTTTAGTTATTTATTCGTCCATTAATATATTTCTTTTTACTTTTTATTTCTAATTATGTCAGTTTTGGTCCTCCATACATATTCAAACATCAAATAGTCTTTCAATCTGACACAGATCTATAAAGTAGAGTGTAGGGAGTCATTTTCAGTCAATTTCTATTGTAGGATGTAGCCAACAGGATGAGGGCAGGTGAAGCTCACCAGCACAATCAAACCCTGTTGCCGCGCTGCCGCAACCCCCCCACACACACACAAAAACAAGATTCTCACTCTTTGGCTTTTTGAAAAGTTGGCAGCCCTGGTGTGTGCTGCTGAGGCAGATAATTTGAGGCAAGTAAAACACTGCAGGTTAGGTTATTCTAGCGTTTAAATAAGCCATATACAGTATGCTACGAGTTTTTTTTTTTTTGGCTTAGTTCCTGGATGGTTTTTCAAAGAGACAAGGCCACGCATCCTCACGCTGTTTGTGTCGCATGTCTGTTAACACACATGCGCTCACTAGCCAGCAGAACAATAACCGCAGCCAGGCTGAAATACTAATTTACTTTAAATACGTATTTCGGCAACATGACTGTTTTTGTAGCTGCTTAAAGGGGACCTCAGATGTATTTTTTAAATTTTTATGGTATTTCTGTGGGATATCCAGACCCTATTCCTTCAATTTAATGCACAAAATAATTATTAGATAATCAATTATACCCTTTTTAATTCTGCCATTTTTAACTTTCGTTTTGAACGACCGGTTTCTTGAAGTCCACGCCCTTCAACGATCTGTTCACGCCCTCTGTAACAGCCAGTATCTGTAATGTGTTGTTGTTTTAAAATTAGCTCTTTTTTTATTACTCATTTGACTTACTGTTAGTGTTAGCTTAAGATAACTTACCGAAACCCGTCTGAGCGCGCCGCAGTTTGCTGCTCCTTTTAGCATTAGACCACCCGAATCCGAAGCTAATGTTAGCTTGTTCCTCTTCCGGTTTTCGCCAGCTCCGCTCGTTGCACGCGATGAGATTTTGGGAGTTATCGCTGTTCCAGTGAAGACAACACAAAGTTCACCAAGTGTCTCCCGTAAATTAATCTGTAAGGAGAAGGTCCTCTTGCTGCGAGCCTGCTGCGAGGCTGCTGCAAGGCTGTACAGTTGAAGCTCCGCTCCATCGCGCCGGAAGAGGGTCCCGTCGAACCCGGTCCTTCCGCCTGTGGTCCGCTCGTTTAATTTTTGCCGGCTGCGCGTTGGCAGCGATCGCAAATACACTAAAAATTGAACTAAAACATAAAAATAACAATTATACTTTATTTATAAAGCCATTTAAAAAAACACAGCTGCAACAAAGTGCTGTACACATGAAATTAAGAACATATAAACAAAAGATGAGATGAAATCATGAAAAACAACAGTCATGTGTTTAATACAGAAGTGGGTTGAGCCTAACCAGGGGTTGCTAGGTGAGGGGCTGGACTCAGGTTTGATCTGATTGGCTGGCGGCTTGTGACGTCAATAAATGCAGGAAGTGTGAATCCTGGTGTATTTATCAAAAATAAATAAATCTACTTAGAGTAAATAAACCACTGGGTGCATTTTTTTGGCACAAGGACTGTTTTTTTATGAAGTAAATACCCAAAGTTTAGTAAAAAAACATTAAAAAGTGAATTTTGCATGTGTGGTCCCCTTTAAACAAGAGGCTGAGGAGGAACCAAACAGTTCCTGAGCTCCACTTATGTCAGCATTTAACAAGTAAAGAAGAAAATACAACTTTATAACTTGATGTTGATTTATTTTCTCACACTTCACCTGCTTCTCTTTACTGCTGCCAGAAAGGAGAATGATGAAGTGATGTTGTTTAGAAGAAAATGTCTCGCTCACTTTTCTTCATGTTACTGCCACAAGTGCAGCTGTCTGCATGTGCTGCATCACTTGATTGATGTGACAGGAGGAAGAGAGGTGTTTGTGTGAACTCTTCAGAGTGAGCTCTCGTCCATCTTCTCTTCTCCTCCATCCTGTTGGAAGCTGCAGACTATTGACTTCAGCTCACTCACATGTTCTCTTTGATTCAGACTCTGCAGGTTGTCAGAGATCAGCTGTGCCTCTCTGCTCTCAGCTCTTCAAGCCAACCCCTCCCATCTGACACAACTGGATCGGACTCAGAACCTAGCCTTGAGAGGTAATTTCTAAGTAGTTTGAGTAAAGCAATTAAGACACTGATTTTTAAAACCAGATGTGGAAATGGAGAATGCCTTGTCTTCTACTTCCTGTTCCTCCTTTATATCTCAGCTCTTCATTGCACAAATGACTAATGTAAATTTTGAATGGTCTCACGACATCCTGTACTGTATAGTGACACACAATTTTTGTTCATTTGCCCCTTGTTTTTTCTTTTTCTTTTACAGAGCTTCTAGCAGTTGTGAAAAAGTCTAAAGATGTGGCGATCGGATCTCAGCGTTGCTTCCATCCACTCAACACCAGCTGTACACTTGTTGCTCCACCCATCTCTGTTCAAGTGTTGTCTGACCCTGATGACATGGTAATTAACTGAATGCATGGATACTATATGTTATTGATCCATTTGGAAATCATTACAATACAATTTATTTCTACATCTTTTGATTGCACACATAAATGATAGATAAGTGATATGATACCCCTTGATGGTATGCAATAAAGCTATAGAAAATAGGCTTAGACATATTCATTGCAAAGATGAATATATACTATAGATTTCCAAATACTGTACTGTAAATGAATGTTTAATCATTATTTGGTTAACAAGATCCATGTGTTTTGCAGGTGCCTGTTGTGCCGGATGTAGAAGTCCAAGGCGAAAGGTGAAGTCTCTACGGACCAGCTCAGCCTTGCTGGTTGGAGATCTTGCAGTGCTCATCTACGGGAGAGAGTTATTGGCCAATTGAAGTTTGACTGGGAGGCAATCGGGGGCTCATAAAGATGTGGAGTCAAAGCCTTTGGACAACACAAAGCTTGATACTTGGTGAGTATATAATTTAGGACAAAACTCATTCTAAAATACATTCCTAATGTTTTTTCTCGTTTTATGAACAAATTACTGGAATGTTCCATGCTCCTCACGGTTTATGATGCAGATTCTGATACAATCACCTAAAAATGCCATTCACTGATACCATATGGATTAGATTGGATTTGGTTATGTGCTCTATAATAAAAAAACAGTTTACAATCAAAGTTAAATGCAGGTTACGGGTATTATTTGTAGTTGTTAAATCAAAAATATCTTTTTTTTAAAGGTAACCACAATTACTTTTAACATTAGACTTTAATTAGTCATTGTTTTAACTGTAAAACAATGACTGTAAAAATACTGTAGGGTGTTTAGTTTTGTAAATTTTTAAAGTATATTTTAACATGTGTATATTTTAACACATGAAAATATATTTTAAAAATGTACAAAACTAAACCACCCTACAGTATTTTTACAGTTAAAATAAAAGTTTATCAAATAAAGTCAAATGTTTAAAAGTAATTGTGGTTCCCTTTAATAATAAGTTATTGTTTATCACTCGTGAAACCTAGAGACATATTTTAAGGATATGTTTGATGTGAGAGTAATTACACTGATGATAGAATAACATAACATTGGAGTAATTTCTGTTTTTTTGGTGTGTTTTTTTTTTTTCAGTCTACACCAAGCCAAAGTTCCCTGACACCACCATGCAAGATGTGCGAAGAGTCATAAGAAGAAGAAAAAAAGCAACATAAACAACTACCGGTGAACTTTTTTTTTTTCTTATCCCCCCCAAAGATGTGAAGATGCCTTCTGAAAAGGAAAGACTTCAGTTTCCAGTTGGAGACACTATTTTTGCTTTGTTTAAGCAAATGCACACATTTTTACATTGTGTTCTGGACTTCATGTTTACACTTTGAAATGCAAATGTGCACCTTTTCCTTTTCAATTTTTAAAACTGGAAAGGGATTCATTTTAATTGCTGCTGTTTTGTAAACTGTTTTTGAGCTGCACCTTAATTTTATATAAAAATATTGAAGTTCTCAAGACCTTGTTTTATGACTTTGTAAACACATCTTTCAGAATACTTTAAAAAATATTTTTTAGCATACCGGTATACTGTAAATAGTATTGTGCAAGTATTTTTAAGCAAACTTACAAGTGTAACATAACAATTACAATGACAACATGGTATTAGTTTTAGAAATTCAAAAATTTTAACTTAAATGATAAAATAAACTGTAAACTAGAAGTAAATAACAAGTGCATTGGAAGTATATGAAAAAGTGTACTAGTGGTATACTTTAAGTATACTGTAATAAACTAAAGTATGAACTAGAAGTATATAACAAGTGCATTTGGAGTATAAAGAAAAGTATACTAGTGTTATACTTTAAGTATACTTCAATAAACTAAAATATGAACTTGAAGTACACTGGAAGTCTAATTAAAAGTGTACTACTAGTATACTTTAAGTATACTTCAATAAACTAAAATATGAACTTGAAGTACACTATAAGTACATTGGAAGTCTAATAAAAAGTGTACTACTAGTATACTTTAAGTATACTTCAATAAACTAAAATATGAACTTGAAGTACACTATAAGTACATTGGAAGTCTAATAAAAAGTGTACTACTAGTATACTTTAAGTATACTTCAATAAACTAAAATATGAACTTGAAGTACACTATAAGTACATTGGAAGTCTAATAAAAAGTGTACTCCTAGTATACTTTAAGTATACTAAAATGGGCCAATTTAGTACAAAAAAAGTTTATTGTAAGTAAACTGCGAGTATACTTAAAAGTACACTTAGAGACATATACTTTATATACTTAAGTATACTTAACAACATATACTTAAAGTATACTTCTTTTTGGTAAGGGGATTTATCCAAGTAACCCCAGCACAAACAGCTAGCATAAGCACAGAGTTCTTCTTCTTCTTCTAGGTGGAGTTTAATGGCGGTTGGCAAACAACTTAAGGTGCATTACCGCCACCTACTGAGCTGGAGCGTGGACAGGAGATAAACAGGACAAAAAAAATAAATAAATAAAAATAACCCAACTAAAGTCTACCTAAGAAGTATGTGTCCTACAAGAAAAGTAGAAAGTGAACCACAACGTCACCAACACAACTAAAAGTGACTGCCAAGTTCTAACTGCAAAAGGAAAATGCAGCCAACCAAGGCCTTTCCGGAAACTCTATCCTATATTATTCGTTTATTATTAAAATGGTTTACTATATTTTTTTACCCAAATGAGAATTGATAACAGAATTGATAAGGAATTGAATCGATAAAGGACATCGATAACGGCATTGATATTGATAATTTCTTATCAATTCCCATCCCTACTCTCGTGTCACCCCGGCATTTCCCGCATGCTGTCTCTAACCAAGACTCACTTCTGGTGGCCTACCCTCTCGCATGATGTGAAGAAATTTGTTGCAGCTTGTCCCACATGTGCTAGGAACAAAACAGGAAACCCATTGCCGGTCTCTTACAACCTTTGTCCACGCCCAGCCGACCATGGTCTCACATCGCTGTGGATTTTGTCACTGGTCTGTCTCCGTCCGAAGGTAACACTACCATCCTCACTGTCATCAACAGGTTCTCAAAAGCAGCTAATTTCCTGCCTCTACCCAAACTACCATCTGCTATGGAGATGGCTCAACTCCTCGTCTAGCACTTGTTCTGTATCCATGGAATCCCTTCAGACATGGTGTCAGACAGAGGCCCCCAATTCATCTCCCAGGTTTGCTGCTGTTTTTGTAATACCCTAAGGGCATCCACCATTCTCACTTCTGGCTACCATCCACAATCTAATGGCCAAGCTGAGTGGTACAATCAGGAGCTCGAGACCACCCTGAGATGTAGCGCGTAACCCATCGGCCTGGAGCCAGCATTTGATCTGGGTCGAATACGTCCACAATTCGCACAGATCTATGGCCACAGATAAGTCACTTTTTGAAGCCTCCCTGGGTTATCTTCTTCCACTCTTCCCCTGTCAGGAGATGGATATATCAGTGCCATCGGTCCAGTATCACTTCTGTTGCTGCCAACGTGTATGGCAACAAGCGAAGGTGGCGCTACTTCACACAGCAGAGCAGAACATGAGATTTGCTGACCGTCACCGATCCATTGCACCATCTTACCAGGTGGGTCAGAGAGTTTGGCTCTCTACTAGAGACATTCACCTGAAAGACACCCCTTGGAAGATGGCACCCTGGTTCATTGGCCCCTTTTCCATTACTAAGATCATCAACCCCTCTGCAATATGTCTCCAGCTCCCCAGTGCCATGAAAATTCATCCTACCTTTCACATGTCACAAGTTAAGCCTGTCTCCGAGAGTACCTTGTAACTACTAAACACACACAAGGAATAGGAAAATGTCCAAATGGTCAGGAGACTGTCCATAGGTAGCACAGAGTCCAGGGCGGGTGGCTGGGAGAACTTCCATCATCAGGCGGGAGCTCTGGTGGATGATCAGGAAAAGAGGCCACTGATGAAGCCATAGTAGCCAGCTCCAGGACCATAGCTGAAGTCAAGAGCTCAGGGGGATCAGCTGGAGTAGGAACGATAGGAGGAGTGGTCGGTACCAAGATCAAGCCATAGCTGCAGTGAAGGCCAGAGGATCTGCAACAGGCTTAGAGAATGCAGGGACTGCAGCAGACATAGGACCCTCTGGTGAAGGCTCGGAACCTTCTTAAGTTTCTAGAGCGACATGAAGAGGAGGATCAAAATATGTCCTCCTGTACCCTCACTGGAATGCATGAAGCAGACGATTCTTTACAACTGATATCTACCTGGAGACAAGGAAGTGGGCTGTCATCCAGGTTCTGCTGCTTCCTCAAATGAACTGGACTCTCTGGAGGTGGTGCTGAGAATGCAGGCTGGAGGCCAGCAGACCAGCGGATTCTATTCAGCACCCGTTGTTCTTCCAGCACCATATCGAGGAGCTTCCAGCACCATATCGAGGAGCTTCTTCATCCTCATTCTCATTCTCATCCTAATTCTTTGTTAAAATCAGATCTTTCTTGTAAAGGAGTCCCCGAGCTTCAATGGGATTAACCTGTATAAATAAAGGTTGAATGAATCCGGTGTCTCTGCTCAGGTGGTTTATTGTAGTCCAACCACAAAGTAGGATGCAGGTTTTTCTCCACTGGCCGTTTGTCAACAAAGTGAAATGAACACACATAGTGTTTTGGGTGGTCTCTTCAAGTTCACATTTTTCAGCCACATTCTTCTTAATTCCTCATCTGTAGGTAGGAGATGGAAACTATACCTCTTTTCACAGGAACACTTTTTTGTTTTGGGTCCATGTTCAGAACTCTGTTTTTGTAGCCACTGATTTAGTTTGGTCTGGTTGTTCCTGCAGACTTGAACACAACAGGTCCCTGAACTCCATAAGACTTTTAGTAAACTTTATGATTTTAAATAAAAGTTTAAAAAAAAAACGGCATTTTATTTGCTTAACTGAATGCTAATTATTTTCAAATAAACTGTGGTATGTGCTCCGCTACCATGGTTGGCCAGTGTTTACTGCTACTTCCTGTTTGACAGGAAGTTGTACCCACAATAATTTATACAGTAGAGCCCCTAGGAGTAAGGTGACTTAAAATCCATCCAGTGTTTCAGGAAATATTTTACCAACAGAAAAACAAACACAGGCAAAACTATTATTACTTTGTCATCCGGCAATAAAAACATGTCAATGTCAATGTAAATGTGAATGTCAATTTTATTTATATAGCACATAAAAACAACCAAAGCCAACCAAAGTGCTGTACAGTTAAAAAATAAAATAAAATAACAGAGTAAAATGCATCTAGTGCCACTGAAACATAATAAAGTTAACAGTAAATACACAACAATAATAAAATCTGCTCAAAATTTGTTCTCAGACTCTGCAAGGATCAAATGCCAAGTAAAACAGATGAGTCTTGAGCAAAGATTTAAAAGTCTCAACAGTCTGAGCGGTCTATAAATTCTCAGGTAAACTGTTCCACAACTTTGGAGCAAAAGCTTGATCACCTCTGGATTTCATTCTGGATCTGGGGACATCTAAGTGGAACTGGTTGGTGGACGGGAGTGCTCTGAGTGTAGATATTGATAAGATCACATAAATATGACGGGGCCAGACCTTTTAAGATTTTAAAAACAAGCAATAAAATCTTAAAATCAATCCAATAGTGGACAGGGAGCCAGTGAAGAGAAGCAAGGACAGGGGTTATATGTTCACATTTTTTAGTTGAAGTTAAAAGACGAGCTGCTGTTTTCTGGACAGATTGTAAATGATGCAAAGATGATTTGTCTAAACCAACATACAGTGAATTACAATAGTCCAAGTGAGATGTAATAAAAGTGTGAATAACCTTTTCAAGGTCTCTGAAAGAGAGACAAGACTTCACCTTCCTTGGCAATGAGTCTTAGCTGGAAGAAACCGGATTAAATAACAGCATTTATCTGTTTGTCTAATTTAAAAGCACTATCAAAAATAACTCCCAGATTCTTGACATTGGAGTGGCTGTATGAAGCCAAGGGGCCAAGAACATTTAGGGTGTTACATTTACCAAAGCTGATGACTTCCGTTCTATGTTCATTTAGATTTAGAAAATTTAGTTTTAACCAGATTTTAATGTGTCGTAAACAGTTCAATAGTGGATCCAGTGGAGTGACCCTGTCTGACTCAATTGGAAGATATAACTTGGTATCATCAGCAAAGCAGCGAAAAGGAATATTGTGTTTTCTAAAAATGGACCCCAAAGGCAACATGTACAAATTAAAAAGCAGTGGACCTAAAATAGACCCTTGAGGGACTCCACAGATCAAAGGAGCTGGAGATGAAGAACATTTTTCTAAGTGAACAGAAAACTCCTGTCAGTCAGGTAGGATCTAAACCATGATAAAACTGTGCCTTTGATACCAACCACCTGCTCAAGTCGTGACAGCAAGATTGAAAAAGCCTTTTGGATAAAGGTTGAAACGTTTTCTGCAACAAATAAAGTCCAGTTGATCCTGTATTGAACGCCTTTTTTGATTTTATCATGTCCTGGACGACTGAGAATCTTCACCAGCATGTGACAGCAAGATGTTGTGGTCCACAGTATCAAAGGCATGCGGAGAGGTCTAAAAGCATAATGTAAAACATGACTGATGTGCATATCTACGAATATTCTTGAAACACCAATTATTACATCTGAAAACTGAAATTCTTCACGTGCAAAGAACTGTGACTTTAAATTTAGTGAGCTTTTTACATTTCTGAAATCAATAAATATTTTGCCTATTCCTTAAACATGGCATGTGTATATAAAGTATTTTCAAAACAAAAAAATTGAGCTCTACACTGAACTTTTCATCACTAGGATTATTTTTAAGGTTATGTTTACCTTATATCAGATTTGAGCCAGTCTGATGGTGAAGTCCATGATGTATTCATGGACTGAAACATTTGTATGGAGTCTGTAATTACACTTGTTATTATGATCACTCAACACATCATTTGAAACCTTCCACAGTGGAATGAACATTACCAAGTCAAATATATATTAGGAACAGTGTTTATTTATACTCAGTGATTACTTTCTAAAAGTTTTATCTAGTGGTTGTTAAAACGCTTTGCTAATAGACAAAATGGGTATACACTAACAGTTATCGCTAAGGCTTTAGGAAATGATCTGATGTAATGTGTAGTGCTTGAAAGACATTTTGGAGATCATTCTCAATCACAAACATGCCAAATTTTACTTCAATACAGTACTTGTGAAATTGGCAGAGTTATAGACATTACCTGTTTTTTCTGTCCCGTAGTTGTGCCAACTATCCTAAATTTGGCTGGCTCCAAAAGTTATTAAGTACAAGATGTACATTCAATGATTGTCAGAGTCAAAGAGTCAGAGATTCTTTATTGTCATTCGCATCACATGTGGTACATGTGATGAAACGAGATCATGTACACAGGACATCATGCTCTAGACATTTCCAATAAACTATGTCTAGTGGTTGTGAGTATGGTAGATATTTTGCAAACTCATGAAATGGTATGAAGCCAGCAGTTATCCACCTGCAAAGGGTCTTGCTCTTCTATCAACTTTAATGCGGCCCGAACCACAAAGTTTAGCTCCACAAATGTTATAACGACTGGCTCGGCAACGTGATGTGTGCTGTTACTTTTATTGGATGTAATTGGCAAACAAAGACAATATTTTTCTCATTGAAAAATACAGAGAATTAACAACCTCTAACTGCCACAGTGTGGTCACATGACCTAGAGTGAAGAGGTCTCTGAACAAAATAACTTTTGGAGCCATTTTGGTTCAAGATGGTTGCCACAGATACCTCAGAAAACTCAAAACTGAAAGTTATGCACCATAACTCATGTTCCCTGAAGGAAGGGAACGAGGTGCAATTTGGTCTTGTCTAATGGTCTTGTCTGTAAATTAGACTAACAAATTTCTTTGAGAAGCCTCTGTTTGTTGGTTGGGAGTTGTTTGTTGTCAATTTACATACAGTATTGTGTCTTCTGTCAGAGACCTCAAGGGAACCCCCTACTGTTGAGGTGTGATCTGTCAATTTACATGTATGTGTTACCTCAGCTTGAAACTTACACATGATGCTGCGTGGTTCTGTTATAACTCCAAACTTCGCACAGTTGTTCATGGAATTGAGAAAGCCTCCCGGATGGGAGTCGAAACGTTTTCTGTTACAAATAAAGTCCAGTTGATCTTGTATTGAACGCCTTTTTGAATTCTAGCCTTTATTTAGTACTTATATTATTATATTACCATTTCTGACTGATATGCCTCTCAACTTTTAGATGGCTCTGTTTGGGAAAAAAAAACTTCAGCTGACTGCAAGTGGAAACTGGTGAGTTAGTTTTTTCTTTGTTTGTTTGTGGAGTTAGCATGCTAGCGCTAGCCTCCAGGTTATTGTATTGGACTCTGATGGCTACATTTATTTGAATTTGCTTATAAAAAAAACACTGTATTGATCTGGAGAATGAAAACAAAGCCTCTTGCAAGTAACTAGCTCCTATTAACATTGAAACATTTAAGGTACATTTATATGGTGAAATGCTATATATGCTAAGGTGCAATATTAGGACCTTTAATTTTAGGAATATTTAAGAGAACGTTACAAAAAATTAGCTTGATTCTATTTATATTATGGACTTGTATTACTATAATAATGATAACAGAATGTAATAGAAGTGGTCCAAAAATTGAAAAGTGGAAGCAGTCCACTGCCATTCTCTCTTCACACCGATGCCTCAAACAAGGTGAAGATGAACCATGTTTTATTAATGACAGTTACAAATGAATACACCTGATATATACAAATAAAAACATGATCAAACTTACTTTACAGTATACTGTACAAACATATGCATACTTACTTCTACACATCTTTGAAAAAAATAAACAGTTTATACTGCTGGATGTAACTGGGACCCTGTGTACATACAGTATTTTCTGGTGTATAGGTCACACCTGTGTATAGGTCGCATTGTCCAATTATCACCAATAGATTGGAAAAATCCCTAGATAGGTCGCACTGGTGTATAGGTCGCACCTACGTTTAGCTCTGCTGCAAATGTCTGCCACAGGAGTGCACAGCAAGGCTTTTAAGAAGATTAACACTTAAAAACAATTATTTGTTTGATAAAAATTATAGCAAATATGTGTCTGAGCTGAACTTTTCCTTAATAAATGAACGTAATTGTGAAATGAGCTGGATTTAAAAATTTGTTTCACCGAAAGTGATAACAAGCCATATATAGGTCGTACCTGAGTCTATAAGACTGAGACTGCTCTGACTGAGGAAGCCCTCTGGAGTGAGGGTGAAACGTTTCTGCTAAAAAGAAACTGTCCAGATGAACTGATTGAGAATGAGCGGATTTGATACCTGGACTATTGAGAATTAACTTTCTTGTACCTGAGTATAGGTCGCAGGCCTTGAAAAAACCATAAAAAGGTGCGACCTATACACTGGAAAATATGGTAATTTAGTTCCACCACATGTGGTGCGAACCACAATAAACTCTGAATACTACAAAAAAGCAAGAATTATCCATAAGCCAAGGGTTTAGTTCCTTTTTTAAAAAGTTTTAAAGAAGTACCGGTAATTGTACACCCAGCTAACAAACCATTGCAATAGTCCAGTCTAGACACGGCAAATGCATGAGCCGGTTTTTCTGCATCATTTTTAGATGTTTCTAATTTTAGTGATTTACGCAGGTGGAGTAAGGTGGTTCTAGTAACGTTTTTACTGTGGGGGATAAAAGAAATGTCCTGATCAAAAATAACACCAAGATTTTTAACATTAGAACTGGAGGCCAGATTAATGCCATCTAAGTAGGATGAAAGACTGAAAAAATAATTCCTAAGATGCTCAGGTCCAAAAACTACTTTTAAAACCTCAGTCTTGTCTGTGTTTAAAATCAGAACATTTAGGGTAATCCAGATTTTTATGTCTTTAAAACATGCTTGTAAGTAGCTGATTGGATTTATTCATGGACAAATATAATTGTGTATCAAGTTTAAAAAGAAGTGTTTTTTTCTCTTCTGAGGTAGTACCTATTTCATGACCACAATATGCCCCACCACCCCATGAAAAAAATGACCAGCCGCCGCTGATTGTAACTTTGAAACTTATCCAACATTAATAAAACTTACCTCAAGTTGCCTTTTTGGACATGCATGCATATATGTGTACAAATTGTACTTGAGAGGAGATTATTACAGCCTCATATAAAATCAATGATGATGAGGATATCGGAACTGGATCGGTTTCGTCCGATATCCAGATTTAAGTATCGGATCGGAAATAAAGTGGATCGTACATCCCTAATATGAATACAGTCCATTTACCATTTATGTGTCAAGTACTTTGTATGTGTGGTGAATGACTTTCAGTTACCATTACACCAATTTCATCTGTAAAATCCACAGATTCAATTTGTGTGTAGACAAAAGTCGTCATCAACATCTTCACTGAGGTCAAGATCTCTTTTCCAAGGATGGCCTGGCCAAGAGGTCAGCAGCACATTTCCATCCATCCAGCCATCCAAACCCTACCCAGAAAAGCCTCAGACTGGGATTCAATCTGGCAACC
>JBBPBX010028610.1:17250-36439 GCA_038048925.1 Garcialebias charrua
CTTTTACTTAGAAAACTATATTTTCACAGAAAGATTCAATGTGAGTGACAGTGCTGAATGACAGCTGAAATCTGATGACGAAGCCGAAACAGCGTTGTTAAAAATCAAACCAGAACAGAAGAGTACATAAAGAGAAAACTACAAACTTTGTGTTGGGACACTAGGGAAAAGTTGAAAGTATCAAAATGGTAAATGGTAAATGGTAAATGGAGCTTATTTATATAGCGCTTTCCAGCCCCCTGTGAGGAGCCCCAAAGCGCTTTACAATACCAGCCATCCACCCATTCATTCACACATTCATACACCGGTAGTGGTAGCCTGCCTTGCAAGGCGCCATCCAGACCTACCGGGAGCAACTCAGGGTTAAGTGTCTTGCCCAGGGACACAACGACACATGGTGGGCTGACTGTTAGAAGCTACAAAGTAAAAGAAGCAGAAGGCAAGCTAAAAGTTAACTAAATAAAGGGCAGCCAAAAGCTAAAAGTAAGGCTTTGTACAATGGTCCTTCACTTGAGGCAGTGACTCATCCCCAACCTGAAACTTCCTGGTTTTAATAAGCCAGACCAAAGAAATTATGTAAGCAAATATTGTTAAATACTGGACTTTGATCAAACATGTCACTTTGTGGACATAAGATGTTCTATGAAAAAGACCTAGAGGAGATAACTCATCCCATCCACTTCATACTTGCACTTGAACCGTCCCAGTGCATGCTGAAGGTCATGACTTGAAAATGCCAACAGAACCACATCATCTGCAAAAAGTATGAATGAGTCCCTGAGGAGTCCAAGCAGACACTCTCCTTTCCACAGCTGCACCTTCAGATCCTGTCCATGAACACCACAATTAGGAATGGAGGGAAGGGGCAGCCCTGACTCCAGGGTACAAGGTACGATAGAGGCAGGGCTTCAGATCTCTGAGAAGATCTCTTAAAGATTTTGACATCAACCCAGGATCAAGTCCAGGTGGCAGATAACCAGTCTCTCTTTCTACCTTACCTTTTTGTAAATTTCAATTAAATTTATTGCGTAAAATAGGAGTTGGTGACGATTCTCTGTCGTCCAGGACATGATAAAATCAAAAAAGGCGTTCAATACAAGATCAACTGGACTTTATTTGTTGCAGAAAACGTTTCATCCTTTATCCAAAAGGCTTTTTCAATTCAGGCTGAATTTTCCTGAATTCCTCAATTTTCCTGAATTGAAAAAGCCTTTTGTATAAAGGGTGAAACGTTTTCTGCAACAAATAAAGTCCAGTTGATCTTGTATTGAACGCCTTTTTTGATAAAATAGGAGTTATTTTGCCAAAAGATGTTTCAAAATATTATTATCTGTTTTTGCCTTTCATCAGTATGAGAGGATCTGTGTGTGTGTTGTGACTAGGTGGGCATCGAGAATCATTCGGAACCGGGACTAACTGTCCGGTTTTCCCGGAATCGTTCAAAATATGTATTTTCAATTCCTATTTTTGATGCTAGTCCGCCGACCGGAAGTAACCGCCAACGCCGAAGAAGAATTTGCAACCGAAAACCAACAAAGAAGAATCCATCAGAAGTGTGCAGCTGCTGTCGAAAGCGTGGCTTAACCTTAATAAAATCACCAGTCACCTCAGTGCAGCACTTGCAATAATTTTCTATCATGCAAAGGAGGGTGGAGAAGTAAAAAAGTGTCCCGTCTTTGACGCGCTCCGCCGGATTATTTTCGCTTCGTCCATGTCCGACCAGAAGTGTGGTCTGTCTTCAAAACGCTCCGCCGGACTTTTCACTGCTTCCTTGTCCGGCTCCATCAGGTAAATAGACTATAAACTACGTCTCATACCAACATTAAGGCAGCTAACAAGTTATACTCCACTTACAGCGGTAAGTCAGCTCAAATACAAGCACAATACTAACGTTAGCTCATATTTTTCTTAGACAAACGACCTGAAATGGCTAATAATATTAGCTTGGCTCAATGGAGTTCACCATAGTGTCCAAGAGAAATACATCAGTGTAACTGAATGAAGAGAGACACAGAACAGTTACAGCATATGTTGTGAAAAGGTTGCATCCCTTTTCAGATGTGGAGTCACCAACATTTAGGTTAGTTAGGCAATAACAACATAGCTAATAATTGTCCAACTAACGTTACAATTAACAGGGACATGTTTGTTTATATGTTTGCAGGGACATGGTGAAAACCATCAACCCAAGCACACATCTACCTACCATGGACCACTTGTCAAACAAGTTAATCCCACCTTGTTATAAGGTGGAGAAGAACTGCTCTGCACTTTAAAAAGAAAATGGATGATGTTGATGTGTCTGGGAGCAGATCCAGAGAAAGATGATAGAGCAAGTGAAATGTCATTCATGCACAACTGTACTTTCTGCTATTAAAATATGAAATCTAAATCCTAGTAATATTCTTTGTGGTCAACAGAGGAAGACTGTGGAGATGATGGGGTCACCATGCAGTCTGAGGAAAGGCCTGAGATTGAGGGAGTGGAGGATGAGGAAGAGAGTGTAAGTGTATGAAAGCTGAAATTATATACTTTCTCAATCTTAATTATTTTTTTTTTCATTCAACCTTTATTTAGTCAGGTAAATCTTTTGAACCTCATGGGCTCATTTACGAAAGCGACCTGCTAAAACTAAAGAACAATGAACAGCAGTGATAGAATTTCATTAAACAATAAACAAACAAACAATAAACAATAGAAAACAAAAAGAGAGAAAAAAACAAAATATATATATATATTTTTTTAACAAAGTATCAAAAAACTAGCAAAACATTATAAGGTAGACGTATTAAGAATTATTTTAATTTTTAATAATGATTTAATAATCACTTTTTACTGATAATACTGATGAACCTGTTGTTTGTTTAGGAACCACCTCCCTTCAGTCTGTCCAGAAAGTCTCCACTGGAGGAGCTTTTTGCTGAGGAAGGGGCACAGAACATAATGTCACAGCTCCATGTCCATGAAGAAACAAATGGAGAGAGAGCTGCAGATGTACCAGGACATTCCACCAGCCGTTCTGTCCGAGGACCCTGCTGCTGGTGGTGGAACCAACACAAGACTTATTCTTTACTGTCAGATCTTGCATTCTCATATTTACGTGTTCAAGCTTCTTCTACACCCAGCAAACATGTTCTCCACTGCAGGAGACACTGTCTGTCCAGAACACTCACACATACTGCCTGAGAAGCAGATATGATCATTTTCCTCAACAAGAACTGTTTCTGGTTTTATACTGTACCTGCTGCTAACCTGGACTGGATTGTACAAGTTGCTCTTTTTATAATAATACTGTAATTTTGTTTGATATTATGCAGCAGGTTAGCCCATCAGTGAGAGCTCAGTAACATGGCTGCAGTATCAGACATGGGACATGTGGACATATGTTTCCATGAGGTTTTCAAACATAAAGCTCTCTTGTAAAAGTGTACCCTTGCAAAAAGAAAATTCATAATATATTGAAGTTCGTAAGTTTGATATTTATATACTAGTTGAAAATAACCCTGTGAGAAATTCATAGTGAATTTAACACAAAGGAAAAAGTTCATGGCATTAAAATTCAAACAGAAGTTCAAATTATTTCATCCTGAAATAACTCTGTCTAACTACTGTAGCTAATTTATAACTTGATGGAGTTAAACTCAACGTAGTCTCCTCAGATAAATAGTGTTAACTTATTATTTTTATATGAAAGTTTCTGTTAACGGGGCGGCCGTGGTGTAGTGGTAATGGCAGTCGTCTCCCGATCGGAAAGTTGGCGGTTCGACTCCCGGGACCCGCACCATGTGTCGTTGTGTCCTTGGGCAAGACACTTAACCCTGAGTTGCTCCCGGTAGGACTGGAAAGCACCTTGCATGGTAGTCTGCCGCCACCGGTTTATGAATGTGTGTAGCATTCAATATATGTGTAGCACTTTGAGATTTTCAGTAATGAAAAGTGCGTTATAAATTGAATTATTATTATTATTATTAACTTATTATTTTTATATTTGATTGTTTCTGTTCAGTGCCCTAAGACGACTTCTGTTGTGACTTGGCGATAGAGTATAAATAAACTGAATTGAATTGACATGTCTTTTTTTAACCCTGCCTACAAAAAGAATCGGAATCGAGATTCGAAAAGAATCGGAATCGAAACAAAGAATCGGAATAGGAACTGGAATCGCTCAAATTCAAACTATGCCCAACCCTAGTTATGACCCTTGTGTCTTCTGCCCCTGCCCTCCTCAGTGTTTCTCCCTCATAGAATCAGTTCCTACCTCTGCTGTCTGTTGTCCTTCACCAGGTGTTTGTGTTTATCCCCTTGTTAGTGTCTATATATACAGTAGTCCCTCACTACTTAGCAGCTTCTCTCTATCACGTTTTTTTCAAAGCACAATTGGACATGACAGAATTGGCTGATTGATGGATGAGCCATGGATTGTTTACTTAAAATAAATTATTTTAAATGGTTTTGCACCATGTGTGCAACCACAAGTGCAGGAGGAAGCTCCCTCCTGCAGCCTGTCATGATTGCATGTGCTCTGCCACGCACACATTTCTCCTGCTGCACCAAATTTGTGAAGGGTTAACACTTTGCTGTCCAGATGCACCGATCGACTTTTGTCTTCCACCATCACAGGCATCTATATACTTCCAGATGCAGGAAGAGGGTCACCTGCACCATGAAGGACCCCACTCATCCAGCACACACACTTTTTGCCCCACTTCCCTCAGGAAGGAAGTTGAGGAGCATTAAGTGTAGAACAGAGCTGCTCACTACGTCGATCGCGATCGACCGGTCGATCGTGGAGGCATTACTGGTCGATCGCAGCGTGACATTATTATTATTATTATTTTTCCCCACAGCGTGACATTAAAAAATTGTCAGCCAATCAAACATCCCGTTACTTGATTGACATACAGGGCAACCAATCAGATGACAACTGAATCTTGAGTTTTAGGCTATCGTCACTTGATTGACATACACGGCAACCAATCAGATGAGAGCTTTAGGTCATTGCACATGCAGTTTCTAAAATACAATGGCGCGAAGGTGGAACGCAGCGAAACATACTAAGCGAAAACAATCAGATTTCGGACTGTTCATGGAAAATACGACATCGACTTCCCACCAAAAAGCCAGCTGAGAAAGAGAAAGGTGGAGGAACTAAAATCCCTGTTCGGACATTAGCCATTTCAAAAGTGAAACACTGCCACCATCTTCCGGGTGAGTGACGCTGTGTTGTTTCTCCGCACGCTTAAACATACTGGTTGGGAGTTGACGTGGCTTTATTATTAAAATCATACGAGACACTTTTCATACAGAATAACCTCCTTGGCTACTCTCCGTTCTCTGCACGTTTCCCTGCCCCGCAGTGCGAGCATTTGCATAACACACTTTCGCGCTGCGTTCAGGGACAGTCTGTAAAATACACCACTGTAAATCTCTCGGTACCAAAAGAGATATTTTTATGCCTTTGTTCACTAAATTAAACGTGTCCGGAGCCATAACAACCTGCTACAACTGTGGTTATCAACTGGTGGCCGGTGGACCACTTTAGATTTGCTGGAGGGGGCTTTTAGAGATGACATTATAAAGTAAAAAATATCTAATGATTTTTTAACATTTATTAAAGTAAAAGACCAGATTCTTATAAAGAAGGGGGTGGGGATCAGTTTCTACCATCTTTTTTAAAAATAAATTTAAAAAAATCTATATTGCTGTCACCATCACCCCATTTGGTCCCTGCGGGCGGCACCACGTTGGTGACCCCTGATTTATTACGTGTGTTGTGCAATATTGGCTTATTCAGTTATGCAAGGTACATCAACATAGGTACATTGTACATAAAAATAATCCTTAATACAGTACATTTGAAGATAATTATATGTTTTGCATTTTTGTATTGGGTAGATCTTTTTGACTTGTTTTTTTATAAGTAGCTCGCATGCTGAAAAAGTGTGAGCACCCCTGGTGTAGAACAACTAGACTGAGGAACAGCTTCTACCCTGAGGCTGTTAGACTCGTGAATTTCTAACCAGAATAATTACTGTGGAAAATCACATCATGTTGCTGCTGATCTATTTCATGTTGCTGTGTTCATTCATCTACTCACACAGACTCATGTTCATGCTGCTGTTCAGCATATTGTTTTTATACTTCTAGTGCTTAGTGTATTTTTAGTTTAATGTTTTTCTTAGTTCATATCTTAGATCTTATTACTATTTTTCTTTGCTTTTATACTGTTTGATGTAACTGGGACCCTGTGTACATAATTTCATTCCACCTCATGTACCACATGTGATGAGTATAACAATGAAGAACCTTGAATCCTTAAAATTCTAAGTATGTCACATGGTAAAAAATCGTCATAATCACAAAATATAAAAGTGTTAAAAGTTATTTTTAATTATTTTAGAACTTATACGTTCAGTTGTTTCAGTGTAATTGATCAAGAAGTACATTTCTGCTCCGTGCTGCAGAGCTGAAGCTGTGTGTCATCCCTTTGACATCCCGCGCACTTCTCTTCTCTACAAATGTAAATTTAAATACTGTAACATTTTAAATAAACAACAATCCATTTATTTAAGGAGGGAGATTAGGAGTAACAGGTGATGAGTGAGTGTGATTGCATCCTGGCACGTCATGACAAACTTTACTGAACTTGAACTGAACTTGAACGCCTATATCCTTACTTTGTGGTTTTTCACTTTGGCGGGTGAGCATGGTCCCAAACACCCACAATAAATGAGGGACTCTGTATTCTGTGTTTCATTATTGTTCCCCTGTCCGTGGATTGTCTCCTTTGGCATCTGTTCTCCTGCTGTGTCTTTTGAACCAAGAAGTGTTGCTGCCATGTCAGAGTTGTTTTTTGTTGTTTAAATAAATTATTTATACTTTGAACTTTCCAAGTTCTGTCTGCACTTTGGGTTCAACAAAAGATACAGATACACACATATACAGCGGGTGGCAATGTTGTTAGCATGAACTTTCAATCAATGGTCACTTGGGCTTGTTAATCCAAGTACAATAACTAGGTGAAATGATCAAACTGAAATTATCTTATGTTGTCTTTTGCTTGAATATAAGCTGGAGCACTTTTATTATTTCATTTTATGCTTATGTTCATTAAATGTTTAGTGTTTTAGTGTTGGTGTAAATTTTCATACTTTTATACTACTATGCAAAAACTCAGGACAGTGTTACACTTTTACTATTTTATACTTATGTTTATTAAATGTTTTAGTGTTTTAGTGTTTAAATGGTTACTGTTGCACCGAGGGACTGAGAGAAACACAATTTCAATCCTGTGTATGTCCTGTACATATTGCAGTTCTGACAATAAATTTGACTTTGACTTTGACTAGAGTTGTAATGTGTGCTTTCTCTAAGAAACATTTGGCTTTTCCTTGCATGCTTGGTTCATGTTTTATTAAATTTGTCATACTGTTATTGTTTTTAAAATTTTCCATATAATGCTCGGTTACTACTGCAGGGAGAAAAGTTTTGGTTTGTAAAGATGAGCAACAGCCTGCTAATGCATACCTGACTTTCACATGAATGTGCTGAAATCTGTCAAATTGTCTCTTACTCAAGAACGTTGCCGAAAGTCTTGGAAAACCTGACGTTACTATTTAGCATTAGCTTTTATCCAATCAACATATGTAGACGTGCACAATGTGGATAGCTCATTAGCATTTTTAAAAGTCCATTTATTGCAACAACAAAAAAAGAATTCTATTCCCAACCACAGACCACATCCAGCAGTCATGCTGTCTCTCTGGGAGCCGGTCTTCGATGGTGGATTCATTAGCAAGGAACCACACCACAAAACACAAGTTTAAGTTTTTTATTGATGAAAAGATGAGGGATGAAGGGATGAGGGGTTGTAGGGATGAGGGAAGAAAGGGAATGTAGGAAAGATGATAGGAAGGGATGGAGGGATGGAGGGATGAGAGGATGAAGGGATGAATGAATGTAGGAGAGAAGTAGGGATGAGTAGATGAAGGGAAGATGGAAGTAGGGATGATTGGAAGGGATGTAGGGATGGAGGGATGAATGAATGTAGGAGAGGATGAATGTAGGGATGAGTAGATGAAGGGAATATGGAAGTAGCGATGATAGGAAGGGATGGAGGGATGAATGAATGTAGGAGAGGATGAAAGTAGGGACGAGTAGATGAAGGGAATATGGAAGTAGGGATGATAGGAAGGGATGGAGGGATGAGGGGATGAATGAATGTAGGAGAGGATGGAAGTATAGATGAGTAGATGAAGGGAATATGGAAGTAGGGATGAGGGGATGAAGGGATGAGTGGAGCTGAAGGATGTTGTCCGAGGAGAGTGCTGAAGGGCTTGGGATGAGAAGACTCTTGCGTGGGGTTTGGCCTTCGGGAACGGTTCACTTGTTTTCCTTCCCGAGCCCGACGATGAACCCCAAAAGTCGCTGGATTAAATAAAACAAGGACATGTGTGAGCTTGGAATAAGTCACTGAGGTTGTTGCGGATGTATGCCAAGTAGGCTCGGAGCAAGAACTGATGTTGGGCTGAGATTAGAGTTAATTTGCGAATAAACTGCAGGATAACTAGAGAGTGAGAACGGCCTTTGTTAATCATGTCCACGACTGTAATGTTATCAGTGTGGATGATTTCGACCATTCAAGCCCCCAAAGGATTGCAAGGACGAGGAACCCCATAAGAAACCGAAGGAAACGGAACTGAGACGCTTGTGAGCTGGAAATGAATACCATGTCGGACAAGCAAGTCCGAAAGGTAGAAATACGGATTTATAGAGGGTGGAGTGAGAATAGGCAACGAACAGACGGAGGGATACGAAGTTGAGAGATGAACAATGGAAGATGGCAAACTACGTGGAAAGTGTGAGAAACTGTTCCGCTGTGATAAGAAGTGGACGGGGAGCGAGGAGCTAAGCCGAAAGGACAAAGGATGATGACGATGATGAAGACGATGACAAAGAAGAAGAAGACGATGAAGACGACGGTCAACACTTTGCGACGCCGCGGCTGCGTGAGAACACTGATGAAGAGGAAGATGATGATGGTCAGCACTTCGTAACAGCTGTGGCTGTGTGAAAGCGCCTCGAAGATAATGATGATGAAGGTCAGCACTTCATTACAGCAGTGGCTGTGTGAAAGCGCCTTGAAGATAATGATGAAGACGGTCAGCACTTCGTTACAGATGTGGCCGTGTGAAAGCGCTATGAAGATAACGAAGATGATGGACAGCACGTCGTTACAGCTGTGGCTGAGTGAAAGCGCTTCGAAGACGATGATGACGACGGTCAGCACCTTGTCACAGCAGTGGCTGCGTGAAAGCACTGTGATGACGAAGGATGATGATGATGAAGGTCAGCACATCGTCACGGCTGTGGCTGCGTGAAAGCACCGTGACGATGAGGAAGATGATGAATGGTCAGCACATTGCTACGGCAGCGGCCGTGTGAAAGCACTAAGACGATGAGGATGACGATTGACAATGTACAGCACCTCGTGTCAGCCGAGGCCGTGTCAAGCGCTCAGAAAATGATGAATGGGTGAGGGACGAGGGATGAGGGATGAGGGGCCGTAGGGAGGAAGGGATGAGGGGATGAAGATCTGATTGCCTGTGTCGGGCAGGTCAACACTTTGTGACGTAGCGGCTGTGTGAGAGCACCGAGATGATGAGGATGATGATGACTGTCAGCACATGGTACGGCTGTGGCTGTGTGAAAGCACTAAGACGATGAGGATGATGAGGACGATCGACAAAGTTCAGCACTTTGTGTCAGCCGAGGCCGTGTGAAGTGCTCAGAAGATGATGAATGGATGAGGGATGAGGGGCTGTAGGGAGGAAGATGAGGGGATGAAGATCTGATTGCTTGCGTTGGGTTGGACAACACTTCGTGACGCAGCGGCCGCGTGAGAGCACAGCGATGAAGAGGATGATGATGACTGACAGCATGCCGATATAGCCGTGGCCGTGTGAAAGCGCCTTGAAGATAATGACGATGATGATGATGACGATGGTCAGCACTTTGGTACAGCTGTGGCTGCAACAAGCACCGTGATGATGAGGAAGATGATGAGGGTCAGCACGTTGTTACGGCTGCGGCTGCGTGAAAGCACCATGACGACGAGGATGACTATGGTCAGCACATAGGTAAGCTGAGGCTGTGTGAAATCACCATGTTGAAGAGGATGATGACAACTAGTGATGACGTTCAGCACTTTGTGTCAGCCGAGGCCGTGTGAAAGTGCATCGAAGATGATGGATGGATGAGGGACGAGGGGTTGTAGGGAGGAAGGGATGATGGGATGAAGGAGGAAGTATGGGATAAGGGAGGAGGGGATGAAGGGATGTGGGGATGAAGGAAAGAGACGTAGGGATGAGGGGAAGTAGGGATGAAGGGATGGAGGGGTGAGGGACGTAAGGATGAAGGGATGAAGGGGTGAGGGATGTAGGGATGAGGGGAAGTAGGGATGAAGGGATGGAGGGGTGAGGGATGTAAGGATGAAGGAAGGAAATAGGGGTGAAAGGATGAGGGGACGGGAGGAAGGAGGGACGAATAGAGCGAACGGAGGTCGCCGAAGGAGAGTGCGAAAGGGCGTGTGATGCGAAGACCCCTGCACGGGGAGCCAATGAGAAAGGAGGCATGGGAAGAGTGGAGGGGGTAGAGTAGCTGGGGAAGTTCCGATAAAGAGGTTGCGGGTACGACCGGCAATGTGACCTGGCTCCCACTGGGGGGAGCACTCGCCATGACAGAAGGTCCTGCGGGATCCTGGAGCAGGTGTCCGAGGTGAAGCCGCGAGCGGTTGAAAAGCAGCTGAAACCAGATTGGAAAGATGGGGAGAAGGGAGTGTAGATGGAGGGATGGATGGTGACGCTGAGAAGCCTGCGAAGGCCGGGACCGAAAGATGTTGGAGAAAGCAGGGGAAGTACAGATAAAGAGGTCGCGGTACAGGTGGTAATGTGACCTGGCATCCACTGGAGGGAGCCGCCGCCACGATGGAAGGCCCTGCGGTCGCTTGGAGCAGATGTCCGAGCCGAAGCCGTGGGCAGTGGAAAAGAAGTCGAAACCGGATTGGAATGATTGGAAGAAGAGAATGATGATGGAGGGATGGGTGGAGATTTCGTAGAGCCTGCGAAGGCGGGACCGAAAGACGTTGGAAAAAGCTGAAAAAGTACTGATAAAGAGGTTACGGTTACAGGCGGTAATGTGACCCGGCTCCCACTGGGGGAGCTGTCGCCATGACGGGAAGTCCTGCAGTCGATGACGGAATGACGTCACGGTAGACGTTGGAAGAATAGCAGCCAAGTCTGCTTTAATAAGCAAACGTGAGCTTGTTATTTTCTACAGATGCACATAAATTTGGTGAGTCGATCGTTGTGGTGTCTTGGGCTTGTTTGGAATGCTAAGCCGCTTGCTTGGGCTTGTTAATCTTAGCACTTTATTCTTTGTCTAGAGTGACAAGACCATGCTAAAATTAGCTACAATAAATAGGGGAAATACAGGAAAATATAATAAAGAATGGGAGACAGAGCGCACACTTAAAGCATGATTCAGGATAGAGATTAAAGAAAGTAGTATGTTGACTTAGCTCAACTACGAGATTACCATACGGTTTTTATTCTATTTATCTTAGTTTTTTTGTATTTATTTTTATTTGTACGCATCCTTCAGATTCTGTTGTCAATGTCCAACGTTGTCAACACTCTGCAAACGATTCCAAGCGGTTTCATGGGATTAAGTTGTGTAAGTATGCAAAATGTAATTTATTTTAATTTGATCATTTATGGTTTATTGATATCAATTCTAATTTATTTTATCATTTATTTTAGAGTGGATAAGTTCTTCAAAGTGTTAAGCTAGCAAAAACGTTGCTGGTTATATGTATAGTAATGCCCAAAAAAAATGCATACAGACAACAAATGGCCGTCGTTTTACACAATGGGGTGGGCAGCCAGTTGGGCTAGGTTTGGGCTGGTCGCTTGTTTGCGTCGCGAGATCTGGCAACACAGATTGGAAGCGGAAGCGGAAGCTGGAACATTCGTGGCCGCGGGTAGTTCAGATGACGGTAAAGTTGGTGGCAGTCGAGGCGCCGAGGAGGAAAGGAGCTGAAGAGACACAATCCATTGTCAGAACCACCAAAAGCTGGCAACGGTACACGGCTCGAGAAGCTGGCGTGTACACTGGAAGAGGAACGCAGAGAAGCGGTCGTACTGAGAGCCGGTGAGTGACGCTGAGGACCAGGAAATGAGCATGTTGACCAAACGCCTCGGGCCGACCAGAAACGAGAAATAGATGCGAGTGGCGGATAGACACCGGAAGGGTGAGAAACAGTAAATGAAATAGTTAGGGACCGAGTCCGAGGATTGAAAATACTTAGCTGAGTCGCGAAAACGGAGCCTGGAGCCCGACTGGTAACAGAAGGAGGGGACACGTCGACGGCGGATGGAACTCCGAAGAGACCCTCGGAAACAGAGTGGAGGACGAAAGAAGAAGCGTCGTCCATGGTGAGTAGAAGCGCCGTCGACAAAACGTAATGAACTGAGATGAGATGAATAGGTGAGCGAGGTATAAGTAGGTTGCGTGGGATAATTGGAGGCGTGATTTGGGCGTGGCCCTGCTCCCGAACCTAAGTTAACTTATTAACTCCATTTCTGCGGACTATTAGGGCCGTAAGGACTTTGGTTTTGCTTCTTCTTTTTTCTAACATTCGATTTGGGTGCAGTGGCCACTGGCTACCACCGGAGGGCTACCGCACCTTGAGATTGAAGTAGGCCTCACTTGGCCAACTGAGGAAACATTATCTCCAGGACGTGAGTATGCTAAATGATGTCAAATAAACCTAGATGGTCAAAAAAAGAGCATTTGGATGAGCAAAGCGTCCAAGACATGGAAGACATTCAAAGGTCCTTGGATTTCATGAGTACGGAAATAGCCAAGTTGACCTCTAAACAAGAACAGTTAATTGGTTTATTTGAAGAGGTGAAACAACTTAGACTTCAAATAAATGAAAAGGACAAAAAATATATGAACTTGAAAAAAGCATTGATGACATGGAAAGAAATACCAGGTAAGAGAACCTGTTGATTACCCGTTTGACAATAAAACCAAAGTCCTTTGCCAAAGCTGTTAAGGGTCCTGTAACAACAGAAGATGCTTCACAGCAAGAACTACAGACTTTGGAAGAACAGGTTGTGTCTTTTTTGCAAGAAAAAGACTTCAATATTGAACATGAGGCTCTCTCAATTTGTTATGATAATACTGTAATAATAATAATAATAATAATAATAATAAATTCAATTTATAACGCACTTTTCATTAATGAAAATCTCAAAGTGCTACAAAGTGCAACAGAATTAATTGTCAATAAAACAAGTAATAAAACAAGTAAAATCAATAACAGTATCAACTAAGATCAAAGATAGAATCATGAGGAGGCAGAGTATGCTTGGTTAAAAAGAAAGGTCTTCAAGGAGGAGGATACTATGGTCCACAGTGTCGAAAGCTGCAGTGAGGTCAAGGAGGACAAGGATGGAGGGAGAGCCAGTGTCAGCAGCCATGAGGACATCATTGGTAACTCTCAGCAATGCAGTCTCAGTACTGTGAGCTGCCCTGAATCCAGACTGGAACTTCTCATACAGGGAGTGTTGCTGTAGGTGGTCCTGCAGCTGCTTTTTCCAGCACTTTAGACAGAAAAGGGAGGTGTGAAATTGGGCGGTAATTAGAAAAAATGTCGGGATCCAAATTGGATTTTTTCAGAAGAGGCCTAATGATGGCAGTTTTTAGAAGTGTTATACCTTGCCTGGATTGGATAAAAACAAACCAGCTATAGTGGTCAGATTTATTAGTAGGAAACTGAGAAATAATGTGTTGATACAGGCAAAAAACTAAAGGATACAAAGGTATACATAAATGAACATCTAACGAAAAAGAATGCCACTACTGCACGGGAAGCGAGGTTGTTAAGAAAACAAACAAAAATAACATCGACATGGACAAGAAACGGATGTGTTTGGATTAAAGTTCAAGATGGTTCACAACCCAAAATAATAAAAGAAATGAAGGACTTGGAAAAGCTTAAATAATCTAGAAGACGGCAAATTCAAATCATCAAGGTATATTAAATATATAATTATTAAACATTAGTCTAATGAACGGATGTTCTGACTATGACAGAGAATGCAGACTTAGAACCGAAAATATATAACGATGATTTGATTGATCTGGATTTCTTTCCTGTTATAGAGGAGTGTGATTATTACAGCGAAAAGCAATTTAATTATATCAATTTGACAAAACCTGATTTATCTATAATTCATTTTAATTGTAGGAGCATAAATGCAAATCCTTCCAAGATAACTGATTATTTAAAACAATTAAATAGAACATTTTCGATAATAGCATTGTCAGAGACGTGGTTAAATGATGATAATACAGATAATGCCCACATCGATGAGTACGAATGATATACTACCAACAGAAATAACAAAAGAGGAGGTGGTGTAACACTATTTGTTAATAGAACAATGAAATGTAAATTAAATAGGGAAATGTCAGTAATTGAGGAGAACATAATTGAGATGATAACAATAGAAGTATTAAATAATAATGATAGAAATATCATAATAAGTTGTGTATACCGACCACCTGGCTTAAATATTGATTCATTCACAGATAAAATTATAGAACTTTTAAATAAGAGCTGTAATAAAACAATTTTTTATGTGGTGACTTTAATATTGATTTGAGGAAAAAAACAGATTCCAACAGTGTTAGTACATTTATAGATTCAATGCAAACCTTAAATCTTTACCCATTAATATTGAAGTCAACAAGAATCACAACTCATAGCGCAACAATAACAGATAATATTTTTACAAATACAACAAATGGGGATGTGTTTGGCGGTATTTTAACAAGTGATCTTAGTGATCATCTACCAGTCTTTACAATCTATAAGAAGTATCAAACTATCACAAAAACAACTGCTAGAAAGAAAATAATAATAATAAATCCATCAAAGAAAGCATTAGATAAATTAAAGGATGATTTAGCTGAACAAAATTGGGATAGTGTATATGTTGAAGACGTAAACAAATCATATGATGTGTTTATGAATATCCTGGAAGCCTAATATAAAAAAATTGTGTACTAAAAATTTACACTAAGAAGAATCATGCAGATCAACAATGGCTGACGAATGGATTGAGAAATACTTGCAAAAAAACTACTTGTATTTATGCTTCTTGAAATGTAGAACACAGGAAACAGAAGATAAATCCAAAAAGTACAAAAATAAATTGGTTGGGATTATAAGAAAACATAAGAAGGAAAATTACAGTGATTTATTGAATAAAAGTAATGGGGATAGGAGGGCAACATGGGGGGTCGTGAATGGTGTTCTAATAAACATAAAGTCAAAACAGGTATTTCACAGAACTTTATAATAGATAATAAAAAATATACGATGAAAATGAAATTGTTAATGTATTTAATCAGTATTTTGTGAATGTTGGAACTAGCCTTGCAGCTACGATTCCAAAAGTGAATAAAAATGTGAACTATTTAATCGACAGTAGTTTAGACAATATGTTCTTGAATGGAACTGATAAAGAAGAAATAATGAAAGTAGTCAACAACTTTACAGATAAAAAATCAAAAGATTGGATGGATATAGATAAGACGTTTGTTAGGAACATAATGAGTCATGTAATTGCACCGTTCACATATACAGTATATGTAATTTATCCTTTACAACGGGAGTATTTCCAGAAAGAATGAAAGTAGCCAAAGTACCGTAGTTCCTTTTCTCATAAATGGGGACAAATAATTATAGACCGATATTCCTGTTACCACAGTTTTCAAAAATCTTGGAGAAACTATTCAACATCAGATTAGACCAATTCATTGAAAAACAAAATATTCTAACTAATAATCAATATGGTTTTAGAGCAAAACATTCTACATCTATGGCGCTTATGGACTTTATGGAACAAGTAACTACTGCTTTTGACCGAAAACAATATTTTGTAAATGTGTTTGTTGATTTAAAAAATGTGTTTGATACTGTTAATCATAGTATTCTCCTTGATAAATTACATAAGTACGGAATCAGAGGATTGGCGTTGCAGTGGGTGTGTAGTTACTTGGAAAACAGGAAACAGTTTGTACAGTTGGCTGATGTGAGATTAGATCATTGTACTATTAAATGTGGAGTTCCTCAGGGATCGGTACTTGGTCCGAAGTTGTTCATTTTGTATGTAAACGATTTGGTTAAGGTGTCTGGACTCCTTAATTAATTATTTTAAGATAAGAAAGGTAAATTCATAATAATCAAAAGTTAAAACTGTTGTACTGTACTTTGTTTTGTGTTGTTGAGGATGTTTCCCATCCCGACAGCCTCCTCAGTTCAACCAAAAGAGAGTCTGAGCTTTAATCTGCATCAGATGTTATGCATGTCATTATATTCCCCTGCAGAATAATGAGTGATGGTAAATGGACTGTATACTTGCATAGCACTTTTCTAATTTATCAAGATACTCAAAGCTCTTTACAACACAATCTGTTCCCTCATTTACCCATTAATTCAGGACTCTACTATATCTGTACAAAGCTAATCTGAATCTGTAGAGCATAATCAGAGCTTTAGATCACATTCATACACTGATGGGACACACATCAGAGGCAATGAGGGGTTCAGTGTCTTGCCCAGGGACACTTTGGCATAATAATAATAATTATAATTTGTCACATTTGTCATCTGTGTATGTTCCCATACTTGACAGACGAAATTGGTCTTCTGCATTTAACCCAACCACCACCAGGTGGTGCAGTGAGCAGCGTAGTCGCGTTCGGGGAGCTGGGAAAATAGATAGACATCCCAAGATGGTGTGCCGTGGCCGGGGTTCGAACCTGGGTCCTTCGGATAACAAATCCGATTCTCTGCCACTACACCATCTTGGCCCCAAGCATGTGACTAATTCATTCATTCATTCAACCTTTATTTATACAGGCTAGCCTCGTTGAGCCATGGGGACTCATTTACAAGAGGGACCTGTTTCACTCACACCCAGGGTCAATTTAGAGTTACCAATCAGCCTAACATGCATGTTTTTGGACTGTGGGAGGAAACCGGAGCACCCGGAGAAAACCCACGCATGCACGGAGAGAACATGCAAACTCCACCCAGAAAGGCCCTCGGACCGGGATTTGAACCGGGGACCTGCTCGCTGAGAGGCAGCAGCTCTAACAGTTGTGCCACCGTGCTGCCCAATGGTGTCTAATGGTGCAATTGAACCCCCAACTCTTGCATTGGAAGACGACTGCTCTAACCACTGCGTCATAACCGCCCTATCTCATTTCCTCCCCTCTTACAAGTGGTTAGGGTCTTAGTTTGCCTGGTTCACAGGACAGAGACTTTGGTCACACTGAGGGGTGTCTGCAGTTCAGACCAGACGAAGGTTCAGACTAATGTCTGGAAACTAACCAGTCTCTCCACAGACAACTGGTAAACACAGGAGGGCCACTTCCTCAACCATGCACCTCTCAGGAACAACGAACACTCTTTTGAGAACCAAAATGTTATTTTAGACCAAGAAGACAGATGGTTTGAGAGGGGATGGGGTGAAGGAAGCCATTTAGGTCAAACAAGAAAGAACTTTAAACAGAAGAGGAGGTCTCAGATTTAATGGAACTTGAAGCTCAGAACTCCACTCGAGTATTTGAAAAACTCCCAGGATGAGAAGAGAAACGTCTTTAAAGGATGGAAGTCCATCAAATTCTTACAGATTAATGGCACAGGGAAAGATAGATTTAAATAAGTGACTGCCTGTACATCCATCCCCCCTTTAAAGTGACTATACTGATTTAAGTCAAAACACATTGAAAAGTAAAGGTCAGAGCATGAATACAAAAGGATTTCCAAGGCCCTAAACATTCCCCGGGGTTGGGAATATGGGACATGTGTAACTTTACCAGAAACAGAAACTCACAAGCGGACAATAAATCACAGTTACGAACTTAAGATGACGGTATTGTACACATTGTGTACATTACAGGTGTGTCAGTATTATTTTTATTTAAGTTCCATTACTGTGTAGAAATCTGTTTGCCATTCGTCGCTGCAGAGGGAGCTTTGTGTTAATTTGTTATTAGAAAAAGTGTCACAAGTCAAATCAGTTTGAAACGTTAATAAGAAAACCAAAACTATTCTTTAGAAACTTTTTGACCAAAAAGCAGCAAGTGTCATTTAAAGGTTTCTAGTTGTATATGTTTTATTTGCATTTTAATCCCAGTCATATCAAAGCCAACATTGAAAAAATAATAATAATAATTTGAACCAGTAAAACGTTTGAATCTTTTTAATTTTACCTTGACTTTTGCATTTTGCCGTAAACTCTGATCTACAAGTCTTCAGCTGCTGCTGATGTTGATTATGATGATAATGCTAACCTGCACAGGACACACGTCCACCCACGTTTAAAATATCAAATAGAACAGCTGGAGATCTTTAATGTTTAAGGCGTTCATTATTCATTATTATTATTATCATACAGACTCGTGTTCGTGCTGCTGTTTATTATGATGTTTTTCTACTACATTAGGGCTTAGTGTATTACTAGTTGATGTTTTTCTTAGTTAATCCTAGATGTTATTACCGTTTTTCTCTTGCATTTGTTGTTGGATGTAACTGGGACCCATCTCGTTTTCATCACATGTACCACATGCGGTGCAAATGACAATAAAGACTCTCTGACTCTGACTCTGACTGACTCTGATTTAGATGGCGATGCATTTGGCTGAGGACACCCGCTGTCCCAGGTTCAGCTTCCTGTCAGAGTCACTCCGACTGTTTACAGGCATGTTATTCAAATTCTTCACTGTAACACGTCTTTAAGAGTTTCTGAATTATGATTATTAAAAAAATTTAGTTGGTTATAAACATAGAACCCTGTGATGGATGGAAACCTGTCCAGGTGTCCCCCGCCTATTGCACAGTGACTGCTGGATATGGACACCAGTGAGTCCCACAACGCAAAAAGGAAAATTGTGATAAAAAAGGATGGATGGATAGATTAACAATGAATGAGATGGGACATATATGTACTTGTAAGTGTTTTTCCAAAAAGAACAAACTTTCAATTTTTTTTATGTTCAAGCATATGAGTTGAAACTGTTTTTTTTAAACTCTAATAACAACTAT
>JBBPBX010028611.1:0-18718 GCA_038048925.1 Garcialebias charrua
CAGAAGGAAACGTCAGTATTTTATTGCTTGTGCAAAATAAATAAATAAATAAATAGAAGTTTAATGCACAGGGAAGGACATGTTTACAGCTGGTTTCTTTCATGAGCATAGGCTAAATAATTGGGAAATACATTTAAATTTAACAAAAATGTTTTCTGGTATTGCATGCTCATAATTTTCACAATATTGGGATTTAATGGACTTTAAAGTTCATTTCAGGATCTGATTACCTCATTACCATGTTTTGCATTGATTTGTTCGGATCTTATCTTAAAATGATGCAGTAAAACGGGTTCATGCATTTGTCAAGTATAGACTGGACTATTGCAATGGTTTGTTATCTGGGTGTCCAAATACTTCTTTAAAAAGTCCCGTTAATCCAAAATGCTGCTGCCTGAGTCTTAATGGGAGTTAGTAGGAGAGATCATATCTCTCCAGTTTTAGCTTCTCCATTGGCTCCTTGTCAAGTCCAGAATTGAAATCTTACTTCTAACCTACAAAGCCCTCAACAACCTAGCTCCATCTTAGATTACAAATCTTGTTGTTCCATACTTTCCTAACAGAGCACTTCACTCTCAGACCTACAAAGCCCTCAACAACCTAGCTCCATCTTATTTTACAAATCTTGTTGTTCCATACTTTCCTAACAGAGCACTTCACTCTCAGACTGCAGGTTAACTTGTAATTCCTAGAGTTTCCAAAAGTAAAATGGGAGGAAGATCTTTCAGTCATCAGGCTCGTCTCTTGTGGAGCCAACTTCCAGTTTCTGTCCATTTAAGGCTGACACGTTGTCCAGTTTGAAGACTGGCTTAAGACTTTCCCTTTTCATAAATCCTATAGTTAGGATTGGCTTGTTATGCTGGCATAGATTTAGACTACTGGAGGACAAATTGACCTCATTTCCTTGAATTCTTCTTCTTTCAGCTGCTCCCTTCTTCAGGGGTCACCACAGTGAAATAAGTCGCCTGAAGACTTTTCAATTATTTTTACACCGGATGCCCTTCTTGACACAACCACAGACCACCGAGCTACCACAGCCCTCTGTGTGGAGCGGAGCACTGTCATCTAGAGCTCAGGGGAGCAGATGGTGGGAGATAAGGGCCTTGCTCAAGGGCTCAGAGTGGGGTAAATGATGGGGGAGGCAATGTGTGGGGGCTTCACCTGTCCCTTCATCCCTTCACCTATACTTCATTGTCTGTGTTGCCTGTTGCGTGTTTGTTTGTCCAGCACTTTGTGTGGACTTGTTCCTGTTTAAAGTGCTTTATAAATAAAATGGTATGGTATGGTATGGTATCCCACCCACATTTTGATGTTGTCAGCAGCGGGAGTTGAACCAGCGATCTTCTGATCACAGACCCCCCCTTCTCTAACCTCTGCACCACCCCTTCCTTGAATGAATTGTTAAAATTAAATAGTTTTCATTTGATACTACTGTATTTCTATCTTAACGTGATTCTCGACCTGCCATTGTTTATCTGTTCCTTCTTCCTGTTCCTCTCAAACCCAGCCGGTCGAAGCAGATGGTCGTTTGTCCTGAGCCTGCTTCTGCTAAATGTTTCTTCTTCGTGAGGGAGTTTTCCTTTCCACTGTCACCTTCATGCTTGCTCAAGATGAGAGTTCTGTGATGGAGTTAAACTCAAAGCAGTCTGCTCCTCACATAAATAATGTTATTAACTTAATTGTTATGCATATGAATGTTTCTGTTCAGTGCCCTGAGATGACTTCTGTTGTAACTTGGAACTGTATAAATAAACTGAATTGAATGAAAGAGATCTGTTTTGTTAGTGTTTTTGTTTATTTTATGGAGATTTGGAAAAGGTAAAGAGAAATATCTGAACACATAGTATAACCTTACTGTGTTTTTGTACACAAACAGCCAGTTTATAATTAAAAAGCCTGGATTTGATCCATGTACCACTCTAATACTTCAGGTTTTTGCATCTTTGGCTCCTCACTGCACACAGTTAGCACAAATAAAAGTGCTCAAAGACCCTTCAAGACACCTTATCTTTTGGCATGTTGCAAATTTCCCTTTTTTATCTGCGCACCTTGCCTCGACTTTACTCAAAATGAACAGTGCATGAAGGTAAGTTTTTATGCATTATTCATCTCTGCCTCCTCCATTTATGCTTACAGTTGGCTTGAGTTGTAGAATATGAAAATGCCAGACAGCACACTACACAAAAGGTAGCTTGTTTCTCATGCTCTGTTTATTCATATGCTACTTGTGCTAAATATATTATTTTGTTTCAAATGGAGTATGATTTCACATGACAAAATGAATATGTTTGGTTTGAATGATAAAATATAAATGAATCATGTAAATCAGATATGTAACATAATCTCTTGTGTTTTTTGGCAGTTTGATTAGTGTATATTTCTTATGGATTAATAAAGACAAATGTTGAAATGCTCCTTTATAGCCTCAGGAAGTCATTTTTTTCTGCGGCACCATTGCTTTCAGATGTGGTCAAACAGCGTGGTCTCCTGTTGCATAAAAGAACACGCCTTTTCAGAAAATGAAGTGTTTTGAGAGAAATGAGTTGTGAAGGGAGAGTCCCTTAATGGAGACAAGTAATATAAACTCAGCCAGAGAAAGCAGTGTGGGAGACAAGAAGCAGTTTCATAAAGTTTGAGTTTTTCCATCAACAGAGACCACCAAACGCACAAGTGACAAATGGTCTGTCAAATAGCATGCACTTATTCAGTGCTCACAATAATTCCAAACTAGCAATTGTTAAAAGGACACATATATCAAAAATTTCTGCTTGAAATATTAAAACAGTTTTTTATCATAATTAGTGAACTGAATTCTAAGACGTTCTGACAGCACATCCTAATATACTTCTACTAATCCTCAAAAAAGTTGTTTGTTTAAACAGCCCTTTTTTTTCTTTTTAGTCTGATCAACCAAACGTGATTTCTCTGTCTTAAAAAAAAAGCATCCTCTTAAGTAATAATGAGGGTGAGAAATGCAGTGCATTTAAGTGAAAACCCTGATTAATTATGAATGATTAGAGGACTCTTAAAAGCTTTGGGGAGGGAAGAGAAAGAAAGTACATAAACAGAACATGAAGTCCAGAAAGACTGGATGGATACCAGATGTGAAATTGTAAATGAACCTTAAGTATACAGGTGACTGCAGAATGATGAGAGAAATTACTTCTGCACGGCTGGACACATCCGCTGACCGTGTGCAGGTCACGTTAGAGTTTATGCTAAGGTACTGGTCTTGCTTTTGTTTTGCACTTTTATAGTAATGCCTATTATCTGTGCAGTTTCCTGTATTTATAATAATAATATAATAATAATAATAATAATAATAATAATAATAATAATAAACTTTATTTGTATAGCACCTTCCTACAATGCCTTGCATTGACCAAGGTGCTTAACAGGATAAAAAGATGAATAAACTGGAACAATAAATCAATGAAAATAGAATAAGAAACAACAGCAATAAAAGAAGGCAATGGAATTTAAAAGTTTAATTTGCTTCTCTTTATACTTTGTAAGCATTTTAATAAATATTTTAAATATTCTGTTTAATTTCTACATGTAGGAAATTTGCTGCCTTTATTGCATTCATTCTAAATTCAAATGTAACTGGACCACTCTTCAGATGTAAAGAAAATGCAAAGCTGTTTATAAAACTATGTGGCAGAAGTCATTTAGCAATGTAATTTCATTTGAAAACACATTCAGGAAAGAAGGCCACGCCACTCGCTTCAGATAACTTCTGCAGACCTATCGTCTTCCCTTTCTCTTCCTCTTTAATTCTTCTTTTCTTCTGCTCTGCTCTTCCTCCCCTGTCAGAGGCATCATGCATGTTTTCACCTCTAAAGTGATTGTACCTGATTTATATGACAGGCCTTTAACCCGGCATGTTCTTGTCCATCAGCATCAGGCAGAAAATACCCAAGGGCACATGTGAGCAGGACCAAATCTGGTTCTCTGTCATTCACTAGCTGTAACCTCCAACTATAGAATGCACTCCTACAAATCACATTTATTCCTGTTTGGTTCAGAGATGTGAGTCAATCACAGAAGATGAGAAGTACTGCAGCTTAAATGTGCTCAACTATATAAGGGCAACATTATCTCTAAAATGTGTGTTTTTTATGCAAATGTGTCATTAAATATTGTAATCCCGAGACAAGAAAACTGACATCCATGAACAGGTTTGAATATGAAACTTTAGAATATACTTTTTTATATGAATGTTGTGGAATTGATTTAAAGAATGTTTTGTGTAAAAAAAAAAAAGAGGGATGAAAAAAAAAACATTTTCATGTTTAGAAACAATCATTTTAAATACATTTGCATGAAAATAGATATAATGAAAATATTGCACAGCTCAATGTTGACGCCATCTGCAGGTGACAGTTGGAGATTAAAGTGAATAAATCTATAGTGCAATCGCCCCACCTAGTGAATTTAAATTGAAACTGATGATTTGGGCTGAGACAGGAAATATCAGTGAATGTCAAACATCTCTGGCTACTCTGAAGAGATGCAGATGTCAAACCATAATCAATGTGCAGTAATTCCTCATTGTGAAACTGTAATGTTTATCAAAATAACAAATTGCGACACTACTTTTTTTTTTTGACCAGTAGAGCAGCTTATGTTTCCTTTTTTTAAATTTTTACAAGACATAAACATATGGTTTTGAAAATTTAACACTCATTTTACTTTTCTCTCAAAATGGAGAGATTTTGATTCTTGGGTCTGTTTTGATGCATAAATGTGACAATTATTTTATCAGCTTGAAACAAATCGTTTTAAAACCTCCCAAAATATGTAAATAATGGTCAGCTAAATACCATCAGTTGTTTTTATTTGCAAAGAGTAATAAGTTTGTTAGTTTTGATTATGAAAATTAAATAAAACTTAATTGCTATTTTTTAAAACCGTGTTTTATTTACAAGAACATTTTCTTCCATGAGATGCACACAGGCTGAGTAAGTAGCTTGTACAACTTTAGTTGGTTAGTTAGATAGTTATTTAGTTAGGAAACTATTGTGAACTACAAATGCCTACAACTAAAACTACAAGTAGCCTCTAACGTGGCGTCATGGTCACGTGACACGTCTGTTTACAGGCATCCGGAGAAACATGGAGGACTCCACTGGCAGTAATCCACAATCTCTCGGATTTACAGAGAAACTGAAGTCTTGGCTGTCTTGGTCATGGACCTACGTGTGCTTCGTTTGGTTCGGCATGGTTCTGATTATGATATACGTCCTGTGGAGTCCACTGAAACTGCAGGAAACTCTTACTTCAGGTAAATTCATGCAACTGCTAGCTAGCTATTGTTAGCCTCCGTGTATCTGGCAGCCGCCGGACACGGGAGCTGATTTTTGACAGCTCGCAGTCTGAGTGATGAAGACAGGCAAAATAAAATAAAATAAAAAAACGAGTAGCTGCTCAGGACTTGTATGTTCAAATATTATTATTTATTATTTTTGTAAATAGATTTTTAACGTTTATAAAATGTAGCTGGTAGTACACTGTTATTGTCCAGCTAGTCAGTGTTGTAAAATGAACATAACTGGGGTTATATACTGAGCAGTTAAAGGCCACTGCCTTTAATCGAGCTGTCACCAGTATTTTTCTCTATAATTTCAGTTGTCATTCGCCTTAAAGCTGCAGTATGTAGCTTTTTTTATGAACATATTTCTTCACTCTGTCACTACCTCCTGACAGACTGATGTTAGCCAGGTAATCTCTGAATTTTTTAAAAAAAAAAATATTGTCCCCTTGCTTCTCCAGGTGGTAAATAAGCATTTCTAAAAAGAAAAGGTGACCCGCCATTTTCCAGCCAATAAAAACAGAGTTTGTAACCAGCCAATAAAAACAGAGCTTGAATTTGAATCAGCCAATAAAAACAGAGCTTGAATTTGAATCAGCCAATAAAAACAGAGCTTGAATTTGAAATTCAACAGACCACAAGGGGGCAGAGCCACATATGGCTCTGAGGGGGAGGGATCAGAATGCTTTGCCTGTTGAAAATATTTCTAACTGCTGCAGTTCTACAGAAACTGCATACTGAACCTTTAACAAAGAGTACTAACGTCCATAGCTCTGGCTTCACTGAAGTTTGTTTGTTTTTTGTCTTTCAGCCTCGGTGTTTTTGAACACACTTACCCCTAAATTCTACGTGGCTCTCACTGGAACCTCTTCCCTCATCTCTGGACTTATTCTTGTAAGTTATAATCCTAAATATTACATTTCTAAAATAGACGCAAGCTGCTGTCTCATATTAGGACATACTCTATCCTTGTAATGCATCATCATCTCAGTCGTCATCTGCATATAGAGCTACTGTATGCCCCAGGAATCGGCACAGTCAGAGATTCTCATTTGCCCGGCTTGCTAACACCCAACCTAGATGGTTCTTCTTACAGGTGGGGGGCCCATGGGGACATGGCACCCCATCTATTTTATCAGCTTGGTCGGGCCAAGCACCAGGAGCCAAGGCTCAATCCCCAAGCACTTGTCAACAAGCTTTCCTCGTGGCCTTGCTCTAGGGAGGCCCTAGTTTCCTGGGGTTTCCTGCAATTGATGTTCCCCAACAGCAGTTTTTAAATCACCTTATGTTTGCCATGGTAGATCCTACCAAGGGCTGATGTCCCAGACAACTAAGGCCACATAATCACGGGGTACCTAAACCTGTTCACCTGGTTAAGGCGGAAATTTTGTGGAGAGAAACCAGAAATGGGTGGAGTGAGTGGGAGTCTTTGTCTCAGGTGGAGAGGTTCAAGTATCTGGACATCTTGTTCAAGAATGATGATAGGATGGAGCAGGAGATGGATTGGCAGATCCTCATCCTCAGTAAAGGGCGTTGCTTTGATCAGTCTTGTTGAAGAAAGAGTTGAGTCAAAAGGTAAAGCTCTTATTGGACTGTATACTTTCCAGCCCTTATCTATTGTTTAAAAAAAAAAAAGTTTGACAAGCTTTAAATAGTGTTTTAGTAATAACAAAATTATTCCCAAAGAGCAGTTAGCTGTGCGGCACGGTGGCACTGTTGGTAGAGCTGCCGCTTCACAGCGAGGATTGCTGGATCGAATCCCAGCCGGAGACCTTTCTGGGTGGAGTTTGCGTATTCTTTCTGCGCATGTGTGTGTTTTCTCCAGGTACTTCAGTTTCCTCCCACAGACCAAAAACATGCATGTTAGGCTGATTGGTAACTCTAAATTGTTCCTAGGTGTGAGTGAGAGTGTGAATGGTTGTTTGTCTCCATGTGGCCCTGTGATGGACTTGTGACCCGTCCAGGGTGTACCCCACCCCTCGCACAGTGATTGCTGGACATGGGCACCGGCGACCCCTGTGACACAAAATGGAAGAAGCGGGTGAAAGATAATGGATGGATGGATGGATAAAACACTGAGGAACCAAATAAATGAAGATCTAAAGAGTATTCATGTCTTTAGGAAGTAGAAAAATATTCTGTAAAATCCCAGCAGTCTGACACAACCTGATGAATGCATCAACTTTCAGTTTTTCTAACTGCTACTTAATTTTATTTATTATTAATTTTTTATTTAACCTTTATTTATACAGGTACCGGTAGTCTCATTGAGTCATGATGACTCATTTACGAGAGACCTGTTTCAGGAGCAGATGGTGTAATTAAGGGCCTTGCTCAAGGGTCCAGAGTGGGGCAAGTGAGGGTGGAGGCAGGTGTGGGTGTTTCACCTTTTCCACCCACAGTTTGATGTTGTCTGTCCGGGGAGTCGAACAGGCGACATTCCAATCACAGGCCCACCTTCTTTAACCTCTGTTCCACCACTCCCAGCTTTCTAACATCTTTCCTTCTTTGTTTACAAAATTGTGCCATTATCTGTAGGATCTTTGTGAATGTCATTTTTTAAAAATTATTATTACAGTACAGGTAGTCCCCGACTTACGAACAAGTTCCGTTCCTACGTATCATTCGTCGTTTGTCGGAACGTGCCGCACGTGGCCATTTCATAAAACCGGATTTTCATTCACAAGTCGGAAAAACATGCTAACGCTGCGCCGCACGCCCGTTTATCGACATGAGACAGAATAAGCTTACATACTGGTCCATAAACATGCACAGAACTTTATTTACAAATGGTTAGCTAACACATTACACCACACATTCTGATTCATCTATAAACACATACCTGTACAGTATTTACTGTACAACAGTACTGTTGTGCACAGCACGTTCAATAATTAAAAAAAACTATAAAAACAAAGTGCTTTAGTGCAGTGTTTTTCAACCACTGGGCTTAGGCACACTAGTGTGCCGCGAGTGAGTGTCAGGTGTGCCTTGGAAATTATCAAAAAAGTTCCCCCCCCCTCCCCCCTTTCTACAACCTCTTCAAATTAAAGACCACATTGTTGTAGTACTGTTCGGTGTATTTTTGAACACTAAGGCTTAGTGTACAGTCCAGGACCTTAAAAAATTATTTTTCAGCACAGAAACAGCATAGAAAAGAAAATCACCTTACTCTGAACAGTTTGCAACTATCAGAAACAAGTCACAGCCATCAGAAGCAGGTTTCTAACGGAGTTCATTCGTAAAGCCGGAACTTCGTAAGTCGACGCCTTCATAAGTCGGGGACTACCTGTATTATTATTTATTTATGTATTTTTTGGTCATTGAAGCTGTTTTAATGGCAGTTCAAAAAAAGATTAGGAAATAATGGGGCAACGTCATAACTCTTTGTTTCTCAAACATATATTTTTTGTCTTACTAGATATTTGAGTGGTGGTATTTTCGCAAATACGGGACTTCGTTCATCGAACAAGTGTCTGTAAGCCACCTTCGTCCTCTGCTGGGAGGAGTGGAGAGCAGCTCTACGACTGGTCTGTTTTCATCAGTCAATGGAGAGGCTGAACCTAGACCCAGTGTCTCTGGTAATTATACTTGGGAATACCAGTTCTGAAAGCAATCCTGTTCCTAATACAATATGCACTAACGCTTCACGTTTTTGATAGAATGCAAGGTCTGGAGGAATCCTTTGAATCTTTTCAGAGGAGCAGAATATAACAGGTAATCAGTTTGAAAGGAATCCTACCTTCTTAAAAACTGTTGTTGATTAAGACAAATATTCATATTGTTTTTTTATTTGTAAGGAAAAACTGCACAGATAACATTTAATCTGTATATTGAAGGTACACCTGGGTGACTGGGAAGGAACCTTTGACCTACTATGATATGAACTTATCTGCTCAAGATCATCAGACCTTTTTCACAGCAGACACTCAACAGCTAAGGCCAGAAGATGCTGGTGAGTTCATTCAACCTTTATTTAAACAGGTTAGTCCCATAGAGCCACAAGCGCTCATGCAACCCCATACCATCAGTGATGCAGGCTTCTGAACGGAGCGTTGATAACAACTTGGGCTATCCTTGTCCTCTCTGGTCCGGATGACATGGCGTCCCAGTGTTCCATAAAGAACTTCAAATCGTGACTCATCTGACACAGAACAGTCTTCCATTTTGCCACACTCCATTTTAAATGACCCCTGGCCCAGTGCAAACGTCTGAGCTTGTGGAGCTTGCTTAGAAATGGCTTCCTCTTTGCACTGTAGAGTTTCAGCTGGCAACGGCGGATGGCACGGTGGATTGTGTTCACTGACAATGCTTTCTGGAAGTATTCCTGAGCCCATTCTGTTATTTCCTTGACAGTGGCATTCCTGTTTGAGGTGCAGTGACGTTTAAGGGCCCGGAGATCACGAGCATCCAGTAGAGTTTTACGGCCTTGACCCTTACGCACAGCAATTGTTCCAGATTCTCTGAATCTTTTGATGATGTTATGCATGGTTGATGATGATAACTTAAGTCTTTGCTATTTTACACTGGGTAACACCATTCTGGTATTGTTGCACTATCTTTCTGAGCAACAATGGTGGAATTGGTGATCCTCTTACCATCTTGGCTTCTGAGAGACACTGACACTCTGAGAAGCTCTTTTTATACCCAATCATGTTGTCAATTGACCCAATTAGTGTTCATTGGTCTTCCAGCTGTTTGTTATATGCTCAATTTCCTTTTTCCAGCCACTCATTGCTACTTGTCCCAAATTTTTGGGGATTTGTTGATGCCATGAAAATTTTAAACAACATATTTTTCTCTTAAAATGATACATTCTCTCAGTTTAAACATTTGATCTGTGATTTGTGTTCTATTCTGAATAAAATATTAGATGTTGGCACCTCCACATTATTGCATTCAGTTTTTATTCACAATTTGTTTAGTGTCCCAACTTTTTTGGAAATAGATTTTGCAAGATTATGTTCAAGGGTATGTTTTTCAATAAAATAAGATTCGAACATTGAAGATGCATTGTGACCTTATAACACCTAACAGAGTTGCTTATAAAACAAAATCGGTATCAGCAGGTCAGACTTTTTAGAAATTGGTGATCAGTGATTGGCCAGAAAACTGCAATCGGTACACCCCTATTTTTTTTGTCTTGTTGTGCTGCATGTCAGAGCTGTAAGGTCACACAAATATTAAGCTCACTTAACTTCTTACAGTGATGCAGAAGGCCTGGAGAGAGCGAAATCCCCAAGCCAGGATTAGAGCAGCTTACCAGGCCATAGAAATGAATCATGAGTAAGTACCGGTACTAGTTTTCTTCTATTACAGTAATTGGTAAACTGACTGTACTTGAATAGCACCTTTCTATCAAAGCAAGATACTCAAAGTGCTTTACACTACAGTCTGTGTCCTCATTTACCTCCACACACATTCATACAGCACTCTACTAGGTCTTTACAAAACTAATTGAACAAATCATTCTAAAGCATATGTGTCAGACTCAAGGCTCGGGGGCCAAATGTGGCCCTCACTGACATCTGGCCCCCAAGATGATATTTTAAATGTGAACTACTTTTATCACTTTAATTTTTTCGGTAATCTTTGATTATGATGTCAAAAATGCAGCAGAGAACATCAAATGAGACCAATCAAACTCTTGTTGAGGAACCTGAAACCAAGAAAATATGTTGGATATCTAACTTGAGTTCATGTAGATTCTGAAACTGGCCCTTAGTTTGAAAAAAGTTTTAATTTTGGCCCCTTTTTGTAAGTGAGTTTGACACCCCCTGTTCTAAAGAGACTAATCAGTGCTATAGATCACATTCATACACTGATGGGTCACACATCGGAGGCAATGAGGGGTTCAATGTCATGCCCAAAGACACTTCAACATGTTACCACTGGTGAAATCGAACCCCCAACTCTCCCACTGGAGGATGACTGCTCTAACCACACAGCCACAGCTGCCCCCTATACTGCCTCACTGTTTAAATACAGCTCATTTGTTAATTATACAAGTTTTGAATATGTTCTTTTTTAAATTATTATTATTTTCAGCACTCAGATTGTTCCATTCATTAGATTTTTATTCTTCCCACTGATGTGCATTCAAACCAAAAAAAATAAAAGAAAATATAAATAGATACATGCATATACCGGTACATATCTAACTGTGATCTGATTGTGTTTGTGTGTGTTTGTAGATGTTCTGCAGCATATGTGCTTCTGGCAGAAGAAGAAGCCACAACCATTACAGAAGCTGAACGCCTCTTTAAAAAAGCTTTGAGTTTTGGTAAGAATGGGTTTGAATGTCTAGAAACAGTTATATTTCTACTGACACCCAACAGATTATTTGTCGTGCATGCGCTGCACATTCTTTGCAAGTGTGTCACATCATTTCTGTCTCCTCTCCGCAGTTTCTCTGATTTACTTCTATCCCTGCTCTTCGTGTTTTAAATTTCTTCAGTACCTTATTTTCTCTTTGCAATCCACAGCTGGGAAAGATATCAACTTACTGGTGTATATTAAACGTAGACTGGCAATGTGTGCACGCAAACTGGGAAGGATTAAAGAAGCTGTGAAAATGATGAGAGATGTGAGGATTTTTTTTTAACTACTCCGTCAGATAATTGACAAGAAAAACATAATTACTAGTAGCTTAATACCAAAAAACTCACAGTTACTGACTACAAAGACAATGTTATTACAGTTGTGTTATCTCTTTACAGTTAATGAAAGAGTTCCCATTGTTGGGAATGTTAAATATACATGAAAATCTTTTGGAAGCACTTCTGGAGCTTCAGGCATACGCTGATGTGCAAGCAGTCCTTGCAAAATATGATGGTATGACTTAACAATACAGGTTTTGGACATAATTTGACATTCACGCAAATTACCACATAATTGTGTGATTTTGTTTTGCTTTTTTTTAACATTAACCCAGTCTTTGCCTCATTTTAGACATCAGCCTGCCAAAATCAGCCACAATATGCTACACATCTGCACTGTTGAAAGCTCGAGCTGTTTCAGATAAGTACGTGTTTTTATTTTTATATATCTTTCACAGTACCACTAATCTCACAAACTTTTTATTGTCTGCATTTTTTAAGCTTAATTTTATGTGAGCAGCCCAATAAGAGCAGTAGTGATTTATATGAGGGATGTATTTTTAGATTCTCTCCAGAAGCAGCATCCAGACGGGGGCTAAGCACAGCAGAGATGAATGCTGTAGAGGCCATACACAGAGCTGTTGAGTTCAATCCACACGTGCCAAAGGTCAGTCATAAACTTGATAGTAACTTGATAAATAAATTATGAAATGATACACATGATTCCTCCTTTGTATCTTAATTTAAATGAGTACGTATTAGTAGGGCTGGGGGATGCATCAATTATACTCTTATGTATTGCGAGATTTTCAATTTACGATAGTTAAAATGGCTCTATTGCAACAATCGCGAGTATTATTAGACATGAACATTTGTGTAGTTCTTTTTTCTCCTTTTTTGTCAGATGAGCAGCAGAAAAATGATTTCTGTATACAATTCCAAAAATAAGTCCCAACAAAAGGTCAGCACTAGGCCTGTCATGATAACAAAATGTTGCTGGGCGATTAATTGTCTCAGAAATTCCCTAATGCATGCTCAATAACCCAGGTAGAAAAATCTAAAAAAGCTAAGTCTGGTGCTGTATATGCTGTTTATAAGACTGAGCTGAAGCTACAGCACCTCAGACTGAGGAAGTCTTTTGGACGAAAGACGAAACGTTTCTACTTTTTTGTTTTGTTTTGTTTTATTTTTTGAATGTCCAGAGGACCAGACTTAGTTTTTTTAGATGTCTCAGAAATTATTGTGATAAATGATTATATTGTTTGAAATTTGACAATAATTAGTAATTATTGTCAAATTTGAGCAGAAATAGTAATTTGTTTTGCGTGTAGTATCTTTTTTCGACCACCAGATGGCAGTATAAGACTGAACAGAAAGGCGGATAGTGAGGGAGCAGCAGCGTGTCTCTTTAAAGGTTCAGTCTGCAGTTTCTGTAGAACATCAGCACTTAGAAAAAAATTCAACAAGCAAAGCATTCTGATCCCTCCCCCTCAGAGCCATATATGGCTCTGCCCCCTTGTGGTCTGTTGAAATTCAAATTCAAGCTCTGTTTTTATTGGCTGGTTACAAACTTTGTTTTTATTGGCTGGAAAATGGCGGGTCACTTTTTCTTTTTAGAAATGCTTATTTACCACCTGGAGAAGCAAGGGGACAATATTTTTTTAAGTTTTTTTCAGAGATTACCTCTCTAACATCAATCTAGTGACAGAGTGAAGAAATATGTTAAAAATATATTGTTAGAAAAGTTACATATAGCAGCTTTAAGGAAAATGAGAGGGAGGCCCCTTGATGTGACATGGGCTGTCTCTCTTCGGTTCTCAAAATGGCAGATTTAGCATGGCATTTTTCACACAAAGCTTTTTATTAAAAAAAATCAGTAAACAAGTACTGTACTCAGCTTCTTTTTGCAGAATTTTTTTTACACAAAGGCGCGGGTTTCAACCATGAATTTTGGAGCTTCAACAAGACAGAGGTTTTTTCCCGAGGTCAGCCTGTTAGCTTAGCTTCTCAGCTTAGCTACTTTTAACGATCCAAAACCGTGATTTTGGACAGTTAAAATGGATTTTAAAGAGAAAGGGAGGGGTCAGTGAAGAGCACCGGAGTTGAACTTTTTATCAACCAGTGTCTTCAGTAGAAAGAGAGAGACACGAAGAAACGATAAAGCCGATAAATGAAAATGAGTTTGATAATTTTCATTTATCATGCAATTAATTGATTTAATGTTTATTGCGACAGGCCTAGTTGGCACTACAAATCTTTTTCACCTTTAAAACAGCGCTATAAGTGGAGTATGAAGCGTGTGTTAAACTGTAGCTCCGACTGTTGACTTCAGCCTCCTTCCCTGAGACAAACCACGGGTCAAAACTCATTTATTGGTGTTGTGCCTTATGAGGGGAACAGAGAGCTGCCGCGACAAGAGACCTGTTTTAAACCAAGAATGATGACAACAGTATACAAACATAAAAGAAAGCATACAATTTGAAAAACTAAATGGAAGACAATGATATAAAAAAAAATGAAACAAAAACAGCTACATTGTAAAGCGATGTAAAATACTAATAACAGGAACATGCCTGTGTTGGTTTTTACCATGAACTTGGCAGATGTTGGAATATTGAGATGTATATCGCGGTTTATCTTAAAAATATTGCAATATTAATTTTGGTCCATATCAGCCAGCCCTACCTATTACACATCTTTACATAAATTATTAGCTAAAGAATCATTAGACTGTCTGATTGTCTCACATTTACTTTTTTTCCCCTAATCACTTTTTTTTTTAAAGTATGATCATGCACAACTCACACGTCAGTCTTTCAGAAAGTTGTAATTTTGAAGTCAAAGCTATAAACAAACAGGAAAAAAATTAAATTAAATTAAAAATCAGGGTGTATTGATGACTTTGTGTGTAGAACAGTTTATTATTAGGGGGAGTGGTGGTGCAGTGGTTAGAGACAGTGGACCTGTGATGGAAGATCGCCGGTTCAAGCCCCGGTACCGACAACATCAAAAATGTGGGTGGAAAAAGGTGAAGCACCCACACCTGCCTCCACCCTCATTTGCCCCACTCTGGGCCCCTGAGCAAGGCCCTTAACCCCCACCATCTGCTCCCTAAAACAGGTCTCTCTTGAAAATGAGTTCTCGTGGCTCAATAAGACTACCTGGATAAATAAAGGCTAAATGAAAAAAATTATGAGTGTACTGCTGGCTCACCAGAAGATGTCAGTGTAGGTCTTTATACATAAAGTCTCAGAGTCCTCTTCTATTAGACTGGTCACATTAGTCACTTTTACTTATCTGTTCAGGGAAAAAAAATTGCCAAGTCTTTGTGTGACTTAGTTCACTGTGGCAACCCCTGAAGAAGGGAGCAGCTGAAAGAAGAAGAAGAAGAAAAACTGATCTATTCAGATCCATAGCCATTAAATTATAAGTGCACATTTTGTGAATAACTTTACTGTAGTCAATTGGTTTAACAGAGTCGCACACAAAAAAAGGCTCAATGTTCTCAATGTTCCATGCAGCAATGTTCAGCAGAACCAGGCGACTACACCTGGATGTCTTTGTCCTTTTAACTTAGTTCCCACAAGAGTAAATATCCCTCACAAACCCAAACACACTTGTATTATTACATAGATAGTTGCAGCAGAGTTTTTGTCCTAGTTCTGGCTTTGTAGTGTTTTATTTTATAAACTCCTTTTCTGAGCGAGAGACAGAGAATGAGCAAACTTGTGTGTGCAGATTTTGCGGACGACAGCCAGCGCTTTGATCCAGCCTTTGATTTTAAAGGGTGGACCCTCATCCTCACTGTCTTTCCAACAGTTTGCTCCCTGTTCTGCCCAGAGGCAGCAGGCGTCTCTCCTCTCATCACCTACCCTCATCTTGTTTCTTATCCTCTCATGTTCCCTTATCCCCTCTCATCCCCAGTTCAAGCAGAACAGTCTGAACATGACCACATCTGCCAACTTTGTTCAAATGACTTCTTTGAATTTAGTTGAATAGCTAGAAGACATTATGAAATATTAACACACCTTTCATGATTGGAGGACTCGTGTTTCAAACTTTGACCCAGAAGTGTGTTACATACTCAGTCCTCATAGCAGAGTGTTAGACATGAAAATGCCAAATTTGGGAAGGAGGGGGTGTTGTTTTGTGATGAATTTGTTTCTGAATGATGGGTACAACTGTAACTGTGACTTTTAAATATGTGCTCTCCTTTTTGTCATCTAAAGGAAACAATGCATGAGGAGGACTGTCGTGATAAACAATAAATCAATTAATTGCATGATAAATGAAAATTATCAACCTCATTTTCATTAATCAGCTTTATCATTTCTTCGTGTCTGTCTCTTTCTACTGAAGACACTGGATGACAAAAGGCTCAACTCCGGTGCTCTTCACTGACCCCTGCCTTTCTCTTTTATCTTTTAAATCCATTTTAACCATCCAAAATCGTGTTTTTTTGGCTCGTTAAAAGCAGCTAAGCTGAGAAGCTAAGCTATGAGCTAAGCTAACTGGCCGACCTCGGGGGAAAAAAAAACACTGTCTTGTTGAAGCTCCAAAATTCACGGTTGAAACCCGTGCCTTCGTGTCAAAAGTCGTTTTTCTTTGCAAAAAAAAGCTGAGAACTTGTTTACTTTAAAAAAATATTATTATTAAAAGCATTGCTTGACAAATGCTATGCTAGAAAGCTTAAACTACACCAAGCGTCCGCCATTTTGAGATCCGAAAAAAGGAAAGACAGCCCATGTCACGTCATGGGGCCTCCCTCCCATTTTTCTTAGAGACACGCTGCTCACGCCCTCACTATCCATCCTTCGGTTCAAACAGTCTTATACTCCCATGTGGTGGTCAAAAAAAGGTACTACACTCAAAACAAATTAACCAACATTTCTCCTTAAATTTGACAATAATTATTGTCAAATTTCAAACAATATTATCGTTTAAGCACAAACATTTCTGAGACAATTAATTGCCCAGCAACATTTGTTAATGTGACAGGCCTATGATGACTGAGAATATTCACCAGCATGTTTGAAATAAATATAATGTCTTGTAAAACTACGTTTCTAAACAATTGTCGGACATCTAAATGCCTTTGCAATGCAAAAAAAGAAAAAAGTGATAACAGTGCTGCATGCATTGCCCTCATTACCAGCAGAAAAATGCTCTTTACAGTTGAAACAGCCTCCCTCAGACAGATTTTTTTCTAAGTATGATTTTTTTTTTCATACCATGGGTCATTGGGTGTCAGTAAGCTGTTCAATGAGTTTAAATCAAATAGACACTCTTTGGACGTCCTACAAGTTAGGGCTGTGCTTTGGACTAAAGTGACCATATCATTATAGCTTACACATGATGATCAAGCTAACTTGTGGAAGATAGTACATTGAAGTTTTTTGCAAACCAAATAACCACAACTGTCAATATTTACCCAGTGATTGTTTTAAAACAAAAGTTTTTGAGATGTGATATTTCCATAAATGTTAATCTGCAAGTGATAGAGGAATACAGGTAGTCCCCGACTTACGAGCGAGTTCCGTTACAACGAGTTGCTCGTAACATGGAAATCTCGTAATTCGGAACGGCCGCCACGTGTCTCGTAAGTCCGGAATTTCGCTCGTAAGTTGGAACGGTTTTGCTAGCGCGACTACAAACACTCGTTTTTCATCGAAAAACTGCTTACGAGTGCATAAAAATGATCGGAAACGTGTGTCCACATGTTTAGCTAACGAACTGTGGTGAAAAAACACAGAAAAACTTGGTATTTTTTGCGTTTTTTCCAAAAATTCGCCAGCTCGTAAGTCCGGAACCTCGTAGGTCAGAGCGCTCGTAAGTCGGGGACTACCTGTAGACGGGCTCACTTATCATAAATCCTTTTCAGACTGGAAATAAGTTTCAGGATTGATTGAAATGCTAAATTAGAGACTTTATAAATCCAGTTTACAATACAATATTTCTTTGGGAATGTCTGGCGTGTGGGTAAACCTCTGTCTCTCATGCGGTTTTGATCTATAAAGCATCAATGAAAGTGTCAATGAAAGTGTCACTTGGTATTTAAACTAATCCAGGATGTAGAGTCAACATGAAGTTTCTCAGAATTTTTTGGATATGCAGCATAGTGAAACAATTTTCTACTTTTTTTAAAATGTGATTTTATTTTTATTATTTGAACTTACTAGAGTCTAACCACAGGCGTCACGGCAGTGCAGTTGGTAGAGCTGCCGCCTCGCAGCGAGAAGGTCGCCGGTTCAAATTTTGGCCCAGGACCTTTCTGGGTGGAGTTTGCATGTTCTCTCTGTGCATGTGTGGGTTTTCTCCAGGTACTCCGGTTTCCTCCCACAGACCAAAAACATGCATGTTAGGCTGATTGGTAAATCTAAAATGTCCCTAGGTGTGAGTGAGAGAGTTTGTCTCATTTGTCTGTATGTGGCCCTATGATGGACTTGTAATCTGTCCAGAGTGTCCCCCACCCCTCGCACAGTAATTGCTGGACATGGGCGCCAGTGACCCCCGCGACCCAAAAATGAAGAAGCGGGTAAAAGATAATGGATGGATGGATGGAATCTAAACACTATAAAATATGTACATTGACAGAATTGACAATGATTTGACTTTATACAAAGACTGTTTTCTCTGCACTTTTTACCTCATAGTCATTTTATTTATAAGACATATTTAAAACAGTTAAATACTTATGTATACAAGTAGTAGTAGTAGTAGTAGTAGTAGTAGTAGTAGTAGTAGTAGTAGTAGTAGTTTTATTTTAGTATTTATATATATATATATATATATATATATATATATA
>JBBPBX010028612.1:0-29365 GCA_038048925.1 Garcialebias charrua
ACACAAATGCACTACAACGTGACGGCATTTTTCAAGTTACACAAATAAAAGGCGATCCTTCAGGAAATGAATCTGTATGGCAAGCAGTTAACACACCTAATAAACGGGCAAGGCTCTGCCTTCTGCCCGTTGTGACGTTGATGACTGGTGACGACGACTGGTGATGACGTATTGCGGAAATGCGCGGAATTTCAGGGGCGTATCCCAGCAAATACCAGAGAAAAATTTAGCATAATTTCGAATAAAATTTTAATATGTTTATAATTTATTATGCAAAAACGACCAGAGCTCAATGATATAAGATATATATGTTCTGACAAATATTCAAATTTACAAAATCATGTCACAATACCTTTAATCTTACGCAGTCTGTCACCGGTGCCACTCATGAAAAAGGGAACACTGGATCTTGCGCTGTCTTATGGAATAAATGTATCAACTGTAGAACTTCTTTATCAAACCATCTACCTGTTCTTGTTTCTGGTAGGAAGGAATGGGCTGGATCATCCATTTGTTCTGTACACTAATTTAATTCTGACACCGCGCTGCATTTCTCCGCTGGTTTTAAGGACTTGGTCTCCTGCAACCCTCAGTTCTGCATACTGTCCAGTGTGGACGAGTTAGATCTTTTTAGTTCTACATGACCTTCTGAACTCTGTTGCGCCACTTAAAATGAAACAGTCAAAGTCATCTCAGTCATGGTTAAACAAAACCACCTCTCAGACGTCAGTGCAGACGAGCTGAGAGGAAATGAGAAAGGACAGACTGCAGGTTTCCCTGGACTTCTTTAACGACACTAAATTTTCAGAGCTGTTAAAGCTTTTTTGTATCTATTAGGGCTGTGGTGATACAATAATCTCACGATACGATACACAAAATTCTGCTCATGATACGATATATATTGCGATATTCAGCAAACGATACAATTCAATACACTTTTGCCATTTTCTGAAAGATTTTAGAGGGACAGAGTGATTTTGGTGACATTTTGTGACTGTTATAGACTTGGATTGAATTAATTTAAAGACCGTGTAAAGTGAATTTCAACATTTTCTTCAATAAACATTATAAATGTCATAATTGTAATCTTGTAAATGAGTAAAAAGTCTCAAAATTGTAGCTCAATTAATTTTGGAGTTATAGAGCAAACTGTGTATAAACATATTTCTATTTCAGGATTTTTTAGGCGTGTTTTAAACGGGACCGCGTTTCGTCACGCGGTCCTCATTAGTATAGCCCCACCCCCTGCAGCTCCAGCCGTATAAATTCGCCTCGGTGGAGCCGTTCACTCGCGAATCGCAGATAGCATCAGATAGCAATAGCATAGATATTTTGTTCATTGTTAGCTAGCTAATCAATTATGCCTCGTTCGTGCATCTTCCCTGGATGTCGTAATGGTCAGGGCACCCGTACAAATCATAACATGTTTTTATACTGCGTCGTTTTATGCTGAGTATCTGTAATGCCTGGTTAGGACAATGGTTAGAGCGCTTGCCTTCCGTCCCAAAGCCCACGGGTTCAAATCCCGCATGGTGCAACTCTTTTTTTTTTTTTTTTTTTATTCATTCCAGATTAAAAACACACAAGAAAACTATTTACAAAAACAGCGTAACTCTTGGAAAAAGTAGCTGCTGTTACAGACAGAACTCGGATAAAAACAGAGCAGGTTTACTGGCTCTGCTGTCTGCCTCTCCACTGTGGGACACGAGCAGGACGAGCGCAGCTGCCTGAAACCACGCCCACGCACTGACACGCCCCTAGCGTTCCAGACCAAGGCAAAATCATGTTTTTTCATGATTTTTGAGACTTAATTTTATAAGGTAAACAATGTTTTTAATCAGTCAGATTTAAATGGGTGATTAATAACACATATTTATGCCATGTGACAAACTAAAAACACACATTTAATTTCACTTTACACGGTCTTTAACTGAAAACTGATTAAAAGCACCAACTACACAATACTTTTTATTTATTTTATAGATATACTTTTTATACTTTTTATACTACTATGAAAAAACTCAGGACAGTATTACACTTTTATTATTTCATTTTATGCTTATGTTCATTGGGTGTTTGGTGTTTTAGGGGTGTTTGGTGTTTCAGTGTTGGTGTAAATTTTCATACTTTTATACTACTATGAAAAAACTCAGGACAGTGTTACACTTTTACTATTTTATGCTTATGTTTATTAAATGTTTTAGTGTTTAGTGTTTAGATGGTTACTGTTGCACCGAGGGACTGAGAGAAACGCAATTTCAATCCTGTGTATGTCCTGTACATATTGCAGTTCTGACAATAAAGTTGACTTTGACTTTGGCTCTGGTTGGACATGGACACAGACTTAAAAGTCGACAGCTGGACAAAATGAATCAAAGAAGTGGTGAGAAAACATGTTTCTTTTAATTGAAACAGTAAAAACTGTAGCTTACATGCATTTGTAAAGTAAATAAAGTGCACCAAGTGCCCTGCTCTGAATACCGTATTTTCCGCCCTATAAGTTGCACCGGCCTATAAGTCGCATCAGTCCAATTACAGTATGTCCAATAAAGTGGAAAAATACACGTATAAGTCGCACTGGCCTATAAGTCGCACCTCACGTCACCGCTGACATGACTCGTCCCAGCTGATGTGACCGGTCACCGCTGAAAACCCGGAAATGTGGGCTGGTGTTTTGCCCAAAATGTTCTGGCTGCTAAATTGCTGCAAGAATGTGCATGGAAGGACTTTTAGATTAACACTTAAAAACTATTTTCTTTGTTGCTGAAAAATATAGCAAAGATGTGTCTTAGTTGAACTTTTCCTTAATATTTTAATAATAACAATATACCGGTAATTCCTTGCAGCATTTCCTTTGACCAAAGTGAAAAAAACAGAAAAATTCACGTATAAGTCGCACTGGCCTAAAAGTCGCAGGGCTTGGAAATGTAGGCAAAAAGTTGTGACTTATAGGCTGGAAAATACGGTAGTTTGATTGGTTGAGGGCCTTGCTCAAGGACCCAGAGTGGGGCAAATGAGGGCGGAGACAGGTGATTCACCTTTCCTACCCACATTTAGATGTTGAAGGTATAAGGAGTTGAACTGGCCATCTTCCGATCACAAGCCCACCTTCTCTAACCTCGGCGCCACCGCTCCCATAGAGCTGATTTTTATTGTTCACTTTCTCATGTGTTCTTAGTGACACAAGATGTATTTTCTTGTTCTTCTTTCTTGTTTTCATTTTATTTTGACTAAATTACTTTGTTCAACATTTGTTGTTTTTATGCACTTTATAAATAAATTGATATTTACATATTTATTTATACAGAAAATAGTTTTCATAGTTATAAAGCAGTCATTGACTGAGTTAAAAATTGAAAGAAGTAGATAACATTAAAACGGTAAAAAATTAAATAAAATTAAAAAAACTGAAATACCATATTTATTTTATTGTAATACAAATCTCAATCTCAAAATAAAAATAAAGTAAGTTTTATTTTAATGTCCAGTTTTTATGGTATGAGATCTAATAATTGAAAAACATCAAAGTTCATGTTCAATAATCCAGGTAAAAACTTTTTTTGTTTTGTTTTTGTGACACTTAAAGAAAACATTCACAGCTGTGGTAAAAGTCTTGATCATTTTAGTGAAAATTTCAGGAGGCTTCCGCCGAGGTCTTCCACGGCCCCGTTGGAGCGCAGAGACGATGACAAAACTCGACTACCTTGAGTCACTATCTCGAGTTGGAGAAGTTTCCGTCAGAAAATATGAAGTAGCTTCAGAAATGTGGAAGTGTGACCTCTGCAGTGACTGGATTACAGAATGTGACATATCAGATTTTATACAGTGGTCAGAAAAGGACTAAAAGAAAACATTAAATCTTTGTTGAAAAAAAAAAAAAGTCCACTGAAGCTGTTGCACATTCTGGTTGTTCATCTCTTTGTCTTTGAAAATGATTTTCAAACGAGACAAAAGCCACTTAAATTTCTCTGACATTTTATCAATTTGATCACGGTCATCAGCGTCAGACTGCGATTGTCCTGTCATTGCAGGATGTGGTCCAGCGTGTCATGTGGATGTCTGGTTGCTCTGAAAAGAGTCTGTGTTAACCTTTTTATCTAATGTAGTCTAACTGCTTATTTTTGGTTACTCAGTGTTGACAGCCCAATTAATAACTGCATTACTAATTGGTTATTAATCATTTACTTTTATACTTTTTTATTCATACTTTATATTTGGGTGTAACTGGACTTTGAGCACACAGTTTCATTCCATATACCACATGTGACGCAAATGACGATAAAATATCCTTGAACTTGACACTTGTTTTATGGGGGTACGGTTAGACCTGTCACAATAAACAATAAATCAATACGATTGAAAATTATCAACCTCATTTATTGGCTTTATTGTTTCTTTGTGTCTCTCTCTTTCTACTGAAGACACTGGATGACAAAAAGCTCAACTCTGGTGTTCTTCACTGACCTCTCCCTTTCTCTTTTCTCTTTAAAATCAATTTAACCATCCAAAATTGCGTTTCTGGATCGCTAAAAGCAGCTAAGCTGAGAAGCAAATCTACGAGCTAAACGTAACAGGCCAACCTCGGGAGAAAAGCTCAGTTTTGTCGAAGCTTCAAAATTCACGGTTGAAACCTGTACCTTCGTGTAAAAAGTTGTTTTTCTCTGCAAAAAGAAGCTGAAAACTTGTTTACTGATTTTTTTTAATTAAAAACTTTGCGTGAAAAATGCTATGCTAAAGAGCTCAAACCACACTGAGCATCTGCCATTTTGAGAACCGAAAAAGGAAAAGATAGACAGCCCATGTGACGTCAAGGGGCCTCCCTCCCATTTTTCTTAGAGACACAATGCTCGCTCCCTCACTATCCATCCTTTGGTTTAAACTGTCTTGTACTGCTATCCGGTGGTCAAGAAAGATACTACACACAAAACAAATCAACATTTATATTATCGTTGATCGCAATAATTTATGAGACAATTAATCGCCCAGCAAATTTGTTATCGGGACAGGCCTAGGTAAGGTTTTTGTACAGTTTTGAAAAATAAACATTTGTTGTGTTTTACTTGATATATGTCTACAGGTTGTTTTTCACATTGAGCCATACAGAGGAAGAGATGAAGTCAACATGTTCACTAATGTCAAATACGTCATTGAAAAGTGAGTCTCACTGTGTTTTATGAATCTGTAATCCCACCCAAAAATATTCTGTTGTATCTGTTTAATCTTGGTTATCTTTTCTTCTCAGATATGGAGAGCACCCAGCGTTTTTCAAGTACCGGACAAACACTGGCAAACTTCTTCCACTTTTTTACGTATATGACTCTTATTTGTTGAACTCTGAGCAGTGGGCTAAGCTGCTGAAGCACACAGAGAGCAGCAGCATCAGGGATACTCCGTACGACGCCATTTTCATAGCACTGCTGGTCGATGAGAAGCACAAGATGGACATCCTGACCGCGGGGTTTGATGGTGTCTACACATACTTCGCCACCAACGGGTTCTCCTATGGCTCCACTCAGCGCAACTGGGGCTCTATTAAAGCTTTCTGCGAAGACAACAACCTGATCTTCATTCCCAGCGTGGGTCCAGGATATATCGACACCAGCGTTCGACCGTGGAACTTTCAGAACACTCGAAACCGCATCAATGGCAAATACTACGAAACCTCTCTGAGCGTAGCATTGGAGACTAGGCCGGACTTTATCTCTATAACGTCTTTTAACGAGTGGCACGAAGGGACGCAGATTGAAGCGGCAATTCCCAAAACAAGCAATACGGTGTACTTGGACTATCTACCCAACAAGCCGACAATCTACCTGGAGATAACTCGCAAATGGGCCGCCATATTTGGCGGTGAGCGACAAAGATGGCAGGAGTGATCAAAGCAAATCTTCATTGATAGGGATACTGTATATTGTACTACTGAAAAAGGTTTTGATTTGCAAAATGCACCACCAACTGCAAAATATTTATGAAAACGTAAATGGTTTGTAATGCCACAGTGCAGATGATGACTGCTTCATTATCCTCATTTTGGCTGCAGTGATGTATGATAATTCTTGCCCTTGAGTAAACTACTGTAAATTACTTGTTAAGTTTAGAAATAATCAACTTGATTTATCACAGCTGAAGCTGAAAGGCTTTTTTTGTCTTTGTGATCTGCTACTTTTAGGAAACCTATACATATAAAGCAAACTAATGGACATAAAGAAAGTCACACGTTGCTTCTATTTCACCTTTGCAGTCAAAAAGAAAAGCATGTCAGTCTAAAACATGATGGTGCAAACCGCAGAGAACTGACAACTGTTTAGATCATGAAATACTAAAAAACAAGAGGTAAATACTTCTCTTTTATTGCAGTACTTCTGAATGTAGTTTGGTGGCAGTATGGTGACGGTGTTTACATGAATCTCTTGAATAAAGTCTCCGCTTAGATAATGGGAGTTCTTTTCGTTGCACGTTGACACATTTTGAACATAGTCCACATTTTTGAACTGTGGCACATTGTGAGATTTGAAACAGAGCATTAAGAAGGTCAGGCCTGCTGGTACTGTTTAGGCTTTCCATTCATTATTTGGTCCCATTTCCACAAGCTCTGGTAACTCATTGACATGAAGTTTCACACTCGTGCTCAGCTTGTCATATTTTGACTTGAAGAATTCAGTGGAGAATGAGGGCGATTCTAAGGGTTAAATTTGCATTTAGGAGGTGTTGGTGAGCGCTCGCAATATGGGATTTGAATGTTGATGTTGAAAAACAACAGACCTGTCAGAAAGATAGAACTCGTTAGTTAATCTAAAGCAAAAACGTGTATTTTATATGAATGTTCTTCACAGCATCAGATCATTTACAGAACACTCAGGAAGTGGACCTGCTCATAAACAGAAAGGGTATAAACCAACATGTGAACTGGTTTTACATCAGGTGACACTGAGGATGAATCTGAATCAGATTTTACTTTCAGGTCAGAATCAGCCAAAAGTTGCAAACTTAAAAAAATAGCTCAGACTCCAAGAGCTTTTTAAGATTAATACACTTAAATTGTGAAATTGACCACCTCACATTACAGAAGACAGAAGAAGAGAATCACCTTGAATGCTCATGTATGTTAAAGGTCCACTCATTCAACTATGTTCGTTTGTACAAGCAAAATGATAAATCAACTGAATTTTGATTTAAAAGTGATTTTAAACTTTGCACCGTCTTAATTCACGGGAAATCCGATTACACGCGAATGCAACATCTGTGACGTAGTATGATGGTGTAGTCACACCAAACAGCGTTTTGGCAGCAGGAGCGTCCAGTTTACATGTAAAGTCAATGGTGGACGCGCTTCCAGGCACCTCCTGGCGTCTGGCGTCAGGTCGCGTGCGTGTTGAGCGTGCTGAGAAGCGTTTTTCCGTGCACGTGAACCGGCTTCCGCCTCCAAACCGAGCATTCAACATGCTGAAGATTTCGCGGTTCAAACTTTCAGACGCCGCTCAACTCTACCCGATTGGTTGGTGTGTCAACCAATCAGGGAGAGTCGGGGGAGAAGAGCGGGGGTCAGGGGGAGAGTCCCTATGTGACGCGGAAACGAGGGTGCGCGCGCACTATGTGACGTATTGTTTGTCGGAAAAAAAAAGAAAAGACCCGCGAGGTCGTGGACTATGGAAGAGAAACTCATTGTAGCTGTGTGTTCGCGACAATTCCTTCACGACCAGTCAAGTCTGCTCGACAGAGACGGAAATAAACAGCTCCTCGCCTGGCGGAGTGAGCAGGACTCTGTGCGCAGGACTCTGTATACCGGTAAGCTCCTCCCACACACCCAGCAGCTTCTGGCTTCTGGCGTTCAGGTTTGAACACGCTGCATTCACAAGTGCGTCCACTTGCGTGCGTGAGGAGCTTTTTGGAGGTTCAAAACGCTGCTTGGTGTGACTACCATTAGGCAGAGGGCTCTGGTGTTAGGTACGTCTCTTGAACGCCCCTTTTACATATTAATTGCGGACAATTTAAAACCCGACAAATTTAGCAATCTAAGTGAAGATTTGAGCTACCCGTATTTTCCGGTGTATAGGTCGCACCTTTTTATCATTTTTTTCAAGGCCTGCGACCTATACTCAGGTGCGACCTATATTTTTTATCACTTTCGGCGAATTTTTTAAATAAAATCCAGCTCATTTCACAATTACGTTCATTTATTAAGGAAAAGTTCAGCTCAGACATATATTTGCTATAATTTTTATCAAACAAATAATTGTTTTTAAGTGTTAATCTTCTTAAAAGCCTTGCTGTGTGCTCCTGTGGCAGACATTTGCAGCAGAGCTAAACGTAGGTGCGACCTATACACCAGTGCGACCTATCTAGGGATTTTTCCAATCTATTGGTGATAATTGGACAATGCGACCTATACACAGGTGCGACCTATACACCAGAAAATACTGTATTTGTCTTCAGTTTGGGAAGCCGAAAATATGCTGGTGAAGATTCTCAGTCGTCCAGGACATGATAAATAAATAAAAAAAGGCATTCAATACAGAAACAACTGGACTTTATTTGTAACCGAAGACGTTTCACTTCCCATCCGGTCACACGCACGTGTTATCCCATGTGTGTGTGTTAGCTTCCAATTTACATAGGTTTGTGCGTGTCGAGGCCCAGCCTGCTTATAACTTCTCTCCCTCTCACAGTCTCCTCATTGAATTGATAAAGCTCCCCGGATGGGAAGCGAGAAGCAGAAATAGTTCGGGTGATGGAACAAGAAACAGCAGGGTCTAATTTAGGTCTGCAGCCGTATGAGACTTACCGTTCAGGTGGAGCGAGGGGGGGCTCCGAGGGGTGCAGCTTTGTTGCATTCTTGACAAAGTATTTCATCTTTTGGGAAAGTGAAAAGGCTCACTTGTTCACTGATGATATTAGAACACCAAAATGCGACACAACGTAACGGCATTTTTTAAGTAAAAAAAAAGGCAATCTGCAGGCGATCTGCAGACAGACGCAGACTGCCTTTGCCTAATACTAGGTCACAGATTTTGCATTCGTGTGTAATCGGATTTCCCATGAATAAACACGGCGCGAAGTTTAAAATCACTTTTAAATCAAAATTTAATTGATTTATCATTTTGCTTGTATAAACAAACATAGTTGATTGATACAACATTTATATGTTGAGCAATTTTATGCATAGTTCAAACATCATGTCAGTGGACCTTTAATGCCAAATATTAGAGATGCACGATGTTGGATTATTGGCCGATATCCAATATGCCGAAATGTTAAAACTTATTTTGCAGAAAACAATACCGATATTTTCTTCCTAGTCCCACTTGCAGATACTACATAGCTTTCTCTGCTGTGGAATTAAAATTAGGGATGGGGCAGATCCGATCCAGTATCGGTATCGGTATCCGATACCAGCATAATTTAAGTATCGGATATCGGATCCAACCTGCCGATATTTCCGATCCAGCTTCAAAGAGCACTTGTGTTCCATCATATTCTGTGACTGCCGTCTTAACATTATGTGAGTTAAAACCAATGAAGACACTCACAACAGGAAACTCACAAACTTTAACAGTATAGTCTTTATAGTATAGAAAACATTCCAAAATACACATAACTTTATAGTCTCAGTACAAATATTTCATTATACAGATTCACATACCTGAACAGTATCGGATCGGAAAAGTATCGGTATTGGTCGATACCCAGTTCTTAAGTATCGGTATCGGATCGGAAGTGAGAAATGTGGATCGGTGCATCCCTAATTAAAATACTACATTATTCTGCTTGGTCTTTATCAGTTTGACCTGCTACCAAATGCAGATGCCAAAAAGTAGCTCAAAATGATGTAACACTTCAACTTAGATTATGTTTAATGTGAAATTTATTCAGGACTTTTTCTCTCAACATTTCAGTAGTCAAACAAAAACAGTGCATTTTATATCGAGTTATTTTGATGGAATGGCCAATGTCTGACATTTAACTTTATCGCTAATATCAGCCGATACCATGCCGATAATATCGTGCATCCCTACCAAATATTTTATGTTTATGAGATCCAGATTTGGAAGTTCTTCACTGCAGTTGTCCTCAAGTTGTAAAGTAGCTGCTCTTCAACAGTTACGTTGGTTGGTTTATTAAAGCTGAAAGCCTTGAACACATCTTTGAAAATTCAAACTGTCGTTATGCAGGAAGTGGAATTTGGTTGTTTTCAGTGTGCAGCCATTTCTCCTGGAAGTCATCTTACATTCTGAGACTTTGTGGAACTCTTCACTTGTGCAGCATGTTCAACATCTGCCCACATTTTTGTCCTGAAAGAGAAATGTCAGAGTCATTATAAAAGAATGTACTTCATGTACAGTACATATGGCTCTTTGTTCAGTTGAGAAGCATCGTTCTTTACCATGGTCTCTCTGTGTGAAGTGTTTCCGCTGACAAAGCTGTCCTACTGTTGAGGGATTAGTGGTTAGAGCAGTCGTCCTCCAGAGCTGGCCGGGTTCGATTCCACCAGCAGTGACATGCTGAAGTGTCCCTGGGCAAGACACTGAACCCTTCATTGCCTCTGTGTGTCCCATCGGTGTATGAATGTCTACAGATTCAGATTATCTTTGTAGAGATGTAGTAGAGTGCTCTTTGAATGTGCTGGAGGTAAACGAGGGCACAGATTGTGTTGTAAAGAGCTTTGAGTATCTTGTTTGGATAGAAAGGTGCTATATAAGTACAGTCCTCATATCATTTACAAAGCCCCAAACAAGAATCAGTGACTTCCTAGCGGAGGACACCCTGGACAGGTCTCCAGTCCATCACAGGGACACATGGAGACAAACGAGACAAACAACCATTCACTCTCTCACTCACACCTAGAGACAATTTAGAGTTACCAATCAGCCTACGGTAACATGCATGTTTTTGGTCTGTGTAAAACCAGAGGAAACCCACGCAGCATGGAGAGAACGTGCAAACTCCACCCAGAAAAGTCCCCAGGCCGCGGGATTTGAACCTGCTCGCTGAGAGGCAGCAGCTCTTTATCAGTTGCGCCACCGTGCTGCAATTGAAGACGGTAATTGCGGTTGTAGCCAAAAGAGCCAGTGTAAACTTATCCTGATTAGTTGATCTCTCTAACTTATACACATTCACATGGAGTTCCCCCCCCCCCCCGTCTTCTGTATACACATGTTGGATGGACTGCTTAACCCACCCACAGATTCTATTCTAGTATAACCTCATTTACAAATCCTTCTTGGGTTTACCGTACTTCCCACTTACTTTCCGTCCTTCATTGCTAGGAAATCTGTCCATTTTCTACGTTAAGAAGAGTTAATTTTATTAACCATAAGGTTCTCCGTTTTCTGCTCCCTCATCCTGGGTCATCTGCAGAAGGACTTGACGTTAGAGAGACTTAGTCTCTTTTACTGTTTTAAGGCCAGTCTTAATTAGTTTCGTTTGTAAATGTTTTACTGATACTGAATTCTACTTTAGTCCCATTTTATGGGTCTCTTATTTTTTTCATCTTTTATTTACCATGATGTATTTTAATTGTTTTGATATAAGTGGTTTTATGATTGGTAATGTATCTGTGCTGCTGCCAATCTTGGCCAGGTCTCTGTTGAAAAAGGGATTTTTAATCTCACTAAGATCTACCTTGTTAAATAAAAGTTTAAAAGGGACCAAATATTAGTTTTAAATTTTTTTATGGTGGGCTATCCAGACCATGTTAATTCAATTTAATACATAAAATAATTCTTAGATAATAAAATATCCCCTTTCTAGTTCTGTCTTTTCTCACTTCCGTTCAGAACGACCGGTTTATGATAATGAGCTCTGAAGGCCACGCCCTTCAAAAATCTGTTTACATTAACTCCGCCCTCCAAAGGGTTTACGTTAGCATTTCTTGCACTTTAGAAATGGCTAGTGCTAGCTTAAGATAACTTAACGAAAGCCGTCTGCGCGCTCCGCCATTAGCTGCACCTGTTAGCATTAGCCCACCCGAATCCGAGGCTAATGTTAGCTCGTTCCTCATGCATGCGGCGCTTTTGGGAGCGATCGCTGAGCAATCCGCGGCTGCTGCTCCAGTCCAGACAAATACACAGAGTGTTTCCATTTATCCGTATGAGGCAACCTCTGATCGGACGCACGGTCCTCAAAAGCCAGCAGCTCCCAGCAGCTCCCAGCAGCTCCCGCCGGCATTTCCAATCACCGCCCGCTTAGCTCCGCTCGTTGCATGGTCAGGCTGCGGCGATTCGCTCATTTTTTGTCTGTCGGCTGCACGTTGGGAGCGATCGCAAATACGCTAAAAATTGAAATAAAACGTAAAAATAACAATTATACTTTATTTATAAAGCCATTTAAAACAGCCACAGCTGCAACAAAGTGCTGTACACATGAAATTAAGAACATTTAAACAAAAGATGAGATGAACTCAGGAAAAACAACCGTCACGTCTTTTATACTGAAGTGGGTTGAGCCTAACCAGGGGTTGCTAGGTGAGGGGCTGGACTCAGGTTTGGGGTGGGTTGTCCTGGCGCTTGTGACATCACAAGCGCGAGGATTTGAAAATGAGACATTTATATCCCTGAAAAATAAATATACTTGGAGTAAATATACCACTGGGTGCATTCTTTTGGCCCTAGGACTGTTTTTTTAAGAAGTACATACCCAAAGTTGTGTAAAAAAAACATTAAAAAGTGAATTTTGCATCTTTGGTCCCCTTTAAGAATAATAATACTGTAAATACACATCCAGATTTATTTGTGCTAGTTTTATATTTAAATGGTGATTGAAGGGACAGTCCAGCCAACTTTAAAGTTGATTTTTTTAAATTATTATTAATTTTCTGACTTGTAAAAAATAACCCTGCAAAGCTAAGTATTGATATAAACTCACACATTTGATGACACCATTTGTTTAGTTTGTCACAGTTCTCATCCAAACAACGTTCATGTTACTCTGTGACTGTGCAAAGCCTAGATAGACCTTTATGTGATGATGATGCTGACTGTATCAGTGCATTTGTCAGTACATGTAGCCAGTCAACAGTTAACTACCAGTGGACTGGTGCAGTCAGCGGCTCGACACCAACTCGGCACGTGTACATTTGTGTACTGTATGGCGAAACAACAAATAACTAAAACATCTTGTAAAACTGTAGACATTTAAGATATCTAGTGTCCCACTGATCACTTTCAGAAATGTTTTATCCACAGTATTCCTACGCCCCATGACGCTTTGCGCGAAATGTGCACACGACTTCCGGTTGACCGGAAACACCGTTTGTTTACATGCGAGTAATACAGTTGAAGACAGTCCAAACTTTGTTGTTTTAGTTCATTAAAAATGTGGGAACACCACTCGTTTTGTTAAAAGAGGAGGGACAAATAAAAAGAAATTACAGATGTTACCTGATCGCGCAGACATAATTTAAAACTACATAAATAGCGAACGCGTTTGCTCCGGCCTCTCGGCTAAGGTTTATTAGCAGCTATCTCGGCTAAAAATACCGGTCGCGTCTGAGATCTATCGTTTTAAGACAGTAAATCTTCCAAAACTCTCATTAATAAACCCTCCCCGAATAAAAAGATGTTACCTGATCGCGCAGACATAATTTAAAACTACATAAATAGCGAACGCGTTTGCTCCGGCCTCTCGGCTAAGGTTTATTAGCAGCTATCTCGGCTAAAAATACCGGTCGCGTCTGAGATCTATCGTTTTAAGACAGTAAATCTTCCAAAACTCTCATTAATAAACCCTCCCCGAATAAAAAGATGTTACCTGATCGCGCAGACATAATTTAAAAATACATAAATAGCAACGCGTTTGCTCCTGTCTCTCGGCTAACGTTTGTTAGCAGCTATCTCGGCTAAAAGTCACGGTGTTCTGTAACACCGGTCGCGCCTGACATATATCATTTTAAGACAGTAAATCATCCAAAACTCTCATTAATAAACCCTCCCTGAATAAAAAGAAATTACAGATGTTACCTGATCGCGCAGACACAGCCATAGAGAAGGATGCAGGAACACTCTTTCTTTGTTTTGGGTCCGTGTTGAAAACACTGTTGTTTTAGCCAAAGATTTAGCTTGGTCCGGTTGTTGGTGCAGCCGCGAACAGCACAGCAGGTACCTGAACCCCGGTAGGACATTTCAGTAAACGTTCCGTTTAAACAAAAGCTGTGTTTGCTCCGATAAAATGAATGAAAATAACTTTCAAAAACACCCGCGATCCATACTCCGCCTATGGAATACAGGCACTTCCGGTGTCGGACAGGAAGTACAATGCACATTCGCTTCTACAGTGACACCCCCAAGAATACTGTGGATAAGCTGTAAAATTAATTTAAAACATTTTGCCATTATCCTGGTCTGTCTTTTTTGTCTTTTGTGCTGATGTCACAGCTGATAAGTCATCATCTAGATCATCATCAGATCCTCACTTCGACGCTGACTGGACCATCCCAAACGAACAGTTTGAGATGGTCCAGTCCAGCAGTGCATTGCTTTTCTTTATTTCTTTTCCATCTTCCTTCATGCGGCCCGAACCGCAACGTGCACCCCCACAAAGGTTATATCAAAACGACCTGCTCAATCTCAAGAAGGGAGCTATTACTTTTATTAGCAATCGGAGTTACCATGGCAACACATTTTGCTAACAAAGACGCCATATTTCCCCATAGGAAATGAATGGGAGAACACTCCTCACTGCTGCTGTCAAGTCACATGACTTACAGCGTAGGTGTCCCTGAAGAAAACAGAACGTCACTGCTGGAGTTATTTGAAACTCACAGAAAGTAATCATCAGATAAATGTGTAAAACTGGTTACTGTTTGGAGTCATTTTATAATAATAATAATAATAATCATTTTATTTAAAAGCGCCTTTCAGGACGCCCAAGGACACTTCACAGCAAGAAACAAAACAAACACAGTTGAAACATCAGTAGGAACAAATTGAAATAATAAATAATATAAAATACAAAATAATAAAAATACATTTAGTAAAGTTAATGATAAGCGAGTCTAAAGAGATGTGTTTTCAGGGCTGTCTTGAACAGAGAAAGGGAGGTGGTGTTTCGAAGGTCTGGCGGTAGAGCGTTCCAGAGGTGAGGGGCAGAGCAGGTGAAGGCCCTGCTCCCCATGGTGGAGAGGTGGGCAGAGGGTACATGGAGATGTAGTGAAGAGGAGGATCTGAGAGAGCGTGATGGGATGGAGATTTGTAGGAGGTCAGATAGATAAGGAGGGGCAAGGTTGTGGATAGCTTTGAACGTGAGAAGTAGAATTTTGAAGATGATGCGTGATTTAACCGGGAGCCAGTGGAGCTGCTGCAGGACAGGAGTGATGTGGTTATAGTAGGAGGTTTGAGTGATGACACGGGCAGCTGAGTTCTGGACCATCTGTAACTTGTGGAGAGATTTGTTGGGGAGGCCGTAGAGAAGGGAGTTGCAGTAATCGATACGGGAAGTCACAAGACTGTGCACCAGGATGGCTGTGGAGCGGGGTGTGAGAGAAGGACGGAGACGGTTAATATTACGGAGGTGGAAATAGGCAGACCGAGTAATATTGTTGATGTGTGAAGTGAAGGAGAGAGTGGTGTCGAGGATGACACAGAGGCTCTTGACCTGAGGGGAGGGGGATAGCAGAGAGTTGTTAAGGGGGACGAGAAGATGTTCTGATTTTGAAATAGAGTTTTTGGTACCGACAAGAAGGATTTCTGTTTTGTTACTGTTTAGTTGAAGGAAATTTTTAGAAAACCAGTAATTTAGCTCATTGAGACAGTCGGTGAGGATGGAGGGTGGGTGGGTGGAGTTTGGTTTTGTTGACAAGTAAAGCTGTTTGTCATCAGCATAACAGTGGAAATGGATGCCGTATTTGCAGAAGATGTGACCTAGAGGAAGGAGGTAAATGATGAAGTGGAGGGCTCCGAGGACAGAGCCTTGGGGGACACCCGTGAAGACGGGAAGACTGGGAACCGAAGGATTTAAGCTGAATGAATTGGGTGCGGTCAGAGAGATAGGAGGTGAACCAGTTCTAACGGGGTACCTGGGATGCCAATGGAGGTTAGTCTGTTGAGGATAGAATGACAGATGGTGTCGAAGGCAGAACTTAGATCAAGAAGAATGAGGATGGACAGAAGACCAGAGTCAGCAGCAAGAAGAAGGTCGTTAGTAATTTTTACTAGAGCTGTTTCGGTGCTATGGTGGGGGCGAAATCCAGATTGAAACTCTTCATAAATGTTGTTGTTGGACAGGTGAGAGTGAAGTTGACTAGCAACAGTTTTTTCAAGAATCTTGGAGATGAAGGGCAGATTGGAGATCGGACGAAGATTACTGAAGTTGGTGAAGTCAAGACCTGGTTTCTTGATGATGGGGGTGATGGCAGCAGATTTGAAGGCTGTGGGAACAATGCCAGAGGTTAGGGAGGAGTGGATGATATTAGTGATGATAGGGAGCAGAGACGGGAGACAGGATTTAACAAGAACTGTGGGAAATGGGTCAAGTTGACAGGATGAGGACTTGGACTTGCTGATAATGTCAGCAATGTCATCAGCAGAGGGGAGGGAGAAGACAGAGAAAGGGAGGGAGGGAGGGGGGAGTTCAACAAGGATGCTGGGGGCAGTATTTGGTCCAAGGTGTTTATGAATTGAAATAATCTTTTCATTGAAATATGACATCAGGGAGTTGCAAAATTATGTGGAAACCATGTGAAAGGGTAGAGAGTTAGGAGATGAGACAGAATGGTGAAGGAGAGAGAACAATGTATTTGAATTACCGACATTATAACTGATGATGTCTGAGAAGTAGCTGGATTTGGCTTGAGAAATACTGTTCTTGTAATGGATGAGAGTCAGAGTCAGAGAGTCTTTATTGTCATTTGCACCGCATGTGGTACATGTGATGAAACGAGATTATGTACACAGGGTCCCAGTTACATCCAACAACAAAATGTAAGAGAAAAACAGTAATAACATCTAGGATATAACTAAGAAAAACATCAACTAGAAATACACTAAGCCCTAATGTAATAGAAAAACATAATTATGAGGTGGTTTGCATAAAGTTCCTTGTGAATTGTGAGACCAGATTTTTTACAAAGATGCTCTAGCCGCCGACCTTTGGTTTTCAGGGAGCGGAGTTCTGGAGTGAACCAGGGTGCAGAGATGGAGAAGGAAACAGTCCGAGTTTTCAGGGGAGCAACAGAGTTAAGGATGTTGGTTAGGCTGGTGTTGTATAATGTGACAAGATCATCTGGGTTGGAGGAGTTGAAAGTGGAGAGGGTATTATTAATATGAGATAAAAGAATGTCATGGTTGATATTCTTGATATTACGGAAGGAAAGAGTGCGTTGAGGTTTATCTGAGGAAAATTTAAGATTAACATTGAAGGAAATCATCAGGTGATCAGTAAATGGAAGTTCATCAGAAGAACAGTTAAGAGGAGAGAGTCCAGAACAGCATAGTAAGTCCAATGTGTGGCCCTGTCTGTGCGTTGGAAAGTTGATGAATTGTTGAAAGCCGCAGCTGTCCAGGCAAGATGTGAAGTCTCTTGTGAGGGGGTTGTTTTCTTCATCCATATGGATGCTGAAATCGCCCAGCAGGAGAATATTGGGTGAAAGAGCAGTTAGATGAGCCAGTAAAGCAGCAAAGTCATTCATGAAGCAGTTGCTTACTTTTGGCGGGCGGTAGATAGTTGCCACCACGGTTGGTGTGGGGCCAGCGAGTAGACACACAGTGTGTTCGAAGGAGGAGGAGGGAGGAGTGTGAACCGGAGTGACCTTCCAGTTATCGCTGTGAATTATCGTGAGACCTCCCCCACGGGCCGAGGTGCGGGCCCTGGCGATGTAAACAAACCCAGGAGGAGTGGACTCATTCAGATGAAAAAAGTTGTTTTGTTGTTGCCACGTTTCTGTTAAGCAGATGAAATCCAGTTTTTGGTCGGATATTAGATCGTGTATAAGCTGACCTTTGCCCGTGAGGGAGCAAACGTTCAGAAGTCCAAACTTTACAGAGGAGGCGGAGGTAGTGACCGGAGCGTTAGCCGACCGAGCTAGGTTGGCTAACGTGCTGCTGCTGTTAGTGGTCCAAGCATTGCGGCGTGAAAGAATGGCGAGAGTCAGACCAGATGGAGGTTATGGGATTAGCCTTGTCAGCGTTGAGTCTACGGCGGGAGCCACAGTGAATGTATCTCCGACGAGGATGGAAGGCAATTTCCTGAAGAGGGAGCACAGGAGGCGCGGCCGGTAGGAAACGAAGACGAAGGAGCTCGACGGCTGAATAATGAAGCAGGCCAGACGCTGGGTGGTGGAGGATGATCAGAAGGAGAGTCCAAACGAGAGCAGGCAGCAGGTAAATCCAAGTAAAATCCATGTTTGATGATGAGTAGAAATTCCCAGGCAAGGATCTGTGAAAAAACAGCAGAAAGTACTGAATAGAACAAAACAAGAAAAAAGTACGAGGAGCAGCGGCAGCTAGGTGTTCCAGCATTCACTCCCGGAAGTCGACCGGGAGTTATTCCAGTTATAGTATTTGTGTGGGGAGAAATTGTGTTTGTGAACCAGATTCCAGCATAAAAACAGCTATTTGTGGAAGTTGGAGAGTTTGACCGGGATTTTCTCAACGTTGTAGTTACACCTTAAAATAAAAGACAGACCACCCAATGCTTCAAATACATGTGTTGAGATGAAGTTCCACAAAGAGTTTGGATTTAAGAGATATCTTTTGATCCACTTAATTTTAAAGAAGGAGTTTAGAGTCTATAAGTCAGTCTAATACATTAAACCCACCAGAGCACAGCTTATTTATCATTAAAAATTTTCGGATTAGATTAACCTTTTTTTGCCAAATAAAATCAAACAGTGTTTTATCCACTTTTGAAATTATATCATTGGGAACCTCAAGGGCAGAAGTTGAATACACCAAACTGGAGAGACCTTCAGCCTTAGAAAGTAAGACACGAACGGAGATGGATAAATCTCTCTGTACACATAAATTGAATTTCTTTTGAATTACAGTAACAAGGGGATTAAAGTTTTTAATCTTTGGTCCTCTTCTTTTATAATATAGATACTGTACCAAGAAAACTTTGTGTTTTACTGGAATTCCTGAGATCCCTGTGTCATGACAGGTTTTAATAGGGAGTAACTCACTTTTTAGATAAGTTAAAGGGGACCACAGATGCAAAATTCACTTTTTAATGTTTTTTTTACTCAACTTTGGGTATTTACTTCATAAAAAAACAGTCCTTGTGCCAAAAAAATGCACCCAGTGGTTTATTTACTCTAAGTAGATTTATTTATTTTTGATAAATACACCTGGATTCACACTTCCTGCAGTTATTGACGTCACAAGCCGTAGCCAATCACCTCAAACCTGAGTCCAGCCCCTCACCTAGCAACCCCTGGTTAGGCTCAACCCACTTCTGTATTAAACACATGACTGTTGTTTTTCATGATTTCATCTCATCTTTTGTTTATATGTTCTTAATTTCATGTGTACAGCACTTTGTTGCAGCTGTGTTTTTTTTAAATGGCTTTATAAATAAAGTATAATTGTTATTTTTATGTTTTAGTTCAATTTTTAGTGTATTTGCGATCGCTCCCAACGCGCAGCCGGCAAAAATTAAACGAGCGGACCCCCGGCGTAGGGACCAGCGGCAACGGGACCCTCTTCTGGCGCGATGGAGCGGAGCTTCAATTGTACAGCCTCGCCAGCCTCGTTGCAGCGTCCCAGCAGAGAATTTACGGGAGACACTTGGTGAACTTTGTGTTGTCTTGACTGGAACAGCGATAACTCCCAAAATCTCCGCGTGCAACGAGCGGAGCTGGCGAACACCGGAAGAGGAACAAGCTAACATTAGCTTCGGATTCGGGTGGTCTCATGCTAAAAGGAGCAGCTAATTGCGGCGCGCTCAGACGGGTTTCGGTAAGTTATCTTAAGCTAGCACTAACAGTAAGTCAAATGAGTAATAAAAAAAGAGCTAATTTTAAAACAACAACACATTACAGATACTGGCTGTTACAGAGGGCGTAAACAGATCGTTGAAGGGCGTGGACTTCAAGAAACCGGTCGTTCAAAACGAAAGTTAAAAATGGCAGAATTAAAAAGGGTATAATTAATTATCTAAGAATTATTTTGTGTATTAAAATGAATTAATATTGTCAAGATAGCACACAGACATAACATAAAAATTTTAAATACCTATATGTGGTCTCCTTTAAGATTGAGACCTGAGGCTGCAGAAAATTCACCAAGCAGCTCAACAGCACACTTTACTTGAGAGCAATCTTTTGAAATAAAGTTGTGTCATCTGCCAGTTGGCTCAGACATATTTCTCTACCAGCAATCTGAATACCTTTTAAGCAGCTGTTTTTTATGAAATGTGCTAAAATCTCCATAGGAAGAAGGAACAAAAATGGAGATATTGGACAACCTTGTCTAATTCCACGCTCAGCATTAAATCTACCGGAGGTTACATGAGCTAGTTTAATTGAGCTATTACCACCAACATAAAGAGTGCGTACTGATTTCTTAAATTGCTCACCAAAACTGAACAGATCCAAAGTTTTAATGCTAAAATCTCCATAGGAAGAAGGAACAAAAATGGAGATACTGTATTGGACAACCTTGTCTAATTCCACGCTCAGCATTAAATCTACCGGAGGTTCCATGAGCTAGTTTAATTGAGCTATTACCACCAACATAAAGGGTGCGTACTGATTTCTTAAATTGCTCACCAAAACTGAACAGATCCAAAGTTTTAAATAAAAAATCATGTTCCAGTGAGTCAAACGCTTTATGGAAGTCAAGAAAGAGAATACATAAAACTATTTTCTGATATTAAATCTGCGTAGTCTAATAAATCTAAGATAAGCCTTATATTATCAATTATGTGTCTTCCCGCCATAAAACCATTTTGAGTTTCCCCAATAACATCATGAAGTACTTTTTTCAATTTATTTGCTAAGCATAATGCTAAAATTTTATAATCATTATTTAATAATGTGATGGGGCGCCAGTTATCTAAAACTAATACATCTTTTTGTGGTTTTGGGATGAGTGTAATTAAGCCTTGGCATAGAGTGGACGGTAATTGTTCTTTATCTATACTTTCTCTAAAAACATTCAGCAAAAAGGGAGCAAGTTCTTCCGTGAATAGTTTGTAAAATTCAGAAGTTAGCCCATCAGTACCTGGAGATTTATTTAATTTAAGTTTTTTAATAGCCTCTGAGATTTCTGTAAGCGTAATGGGAGAGTCACAAATTGATTTTTTGAAATCTCCAATTGTCTTAATATTACCTAGATTGTTAAAGAAATCATTCATATGAGCAGGTGAAATGGTTGAGGTATATAGTTTTTTATAGAAGTTCTCACACATTTTAGATAGTTCTTTTGGATCTTCTATGATATCACCATTTGAAGAGAGTCTATTTATACTATTTTTATTTTGCCTTTGTTTTTCTAACTTAAAAAAATAGCTAGAATTTTGCTCACCCTCCTCTAACCATTTCGCTCTTGAACGTACAAATGCACCTTTAGCTTTATTGATATATAATTGATCAAGTTTTAGTTGTGAAGTTAGGAGATCTGCTTGCTGTTGTTCAGATGAATTTTCTGGCAATATGTATGATAGTGAGATTAATTTGGCTATTAGATTACAGTATTTTCATCCATGCCTTTCTCGGTTGGCTCGCTGCAGCGTTACGTCAGAGCAGCCGCCATATTGGATGTGGCAGATCTGCTGGTCAACAAGTGAATAGACTGAACTTCATACAACACCGTTCTGCAAAGTGTTTCATGTTCATGTCTGTCATTCACACCCACTAATATATTATGAAAACAAACAGCCACCAAAGATAACATTTGTAACTTTTAACATGATTACCGTATTTAAAATGTTAGTACTCCTCAAATAGGTTTTAAACCAACATGTATTCTTTTGAATGTTTACAACTGCGTGTAACACAACATTTCTGTCTATAATAACTGGATCCTGAAATGTAGATGTGACATGTGGATGTTATGAATAAAGAGCATTAGAGTTCACAACTGATTTTGATCAATCACATGAATTCGAAAAAGGGATTTGAAACGTTTTTGTGAACAGTCATTCCTCTGGGATCTATCCACTTTGATTGGCAAAGTATTCTATCAATCATCAACGTGAACACAGCTTGGAACTATTTTCATAATAGTTTTATTCATTTTGTGAACAAACACACTCCTTTCCACCAGTTCAGATAAAAGGACGTGACAGCCCCTGGTTTACTCCTGAACTAGCTGACCTCCTGCACAGGAGAGATCATCTTTGGGCTGCAGCGAGAAAATCAGGCTCAGACACCGATTGGTTGAATTTTCGGCAGCTGAGGAATAAATGCACAACTGCCATCAAAGCTGCAAAACGTAACTATTTCTTATCTCAGACCTCCAAAAATCTAAACGACCCTAAAAAATTCTGGAAAACCATCAAATCTCTCTCAGGCATCCCCCAATCATCTGACCTCCCATCACAACTTCTTGTTGACTCTGTTCCTGTGTCAAATAAGCACGAGATCCTGAACTGTTTCAACAAACATTTTGTTGCTTCTAGTTCATTATTTGACACAGTTACAAATGGAAAATCAGCCACTTCATCTAATAACCAAACTTCTACAAATCAAATCCCTCCTACAAGTCAATCCTCAGTTAATCACACCTTCTCTTTTTCTCCGTTCTCAGTCAGTGAGGTAAATAAACTGTTAAAAGATCTTGATCCTAAAAAATCTGCTGGTCCAGATGAACTTCCACCTTATTTCTTAAGGCTGGCTGCTCATATCATCACAGTCCCTGTGACCCACATCTTTAATCTGTCCATAAGCCAAAACACCATTCCGGATGCTTGGAAAACAGCCTTTGTTCTTCCTTTGCTGAAGGGAGGTGACCCCACCTCACTGAACAACTATCGACCGATCTCTAAACTCTGCATTTTAGCCAAGGTTCTAGAAAAACTGATAAACTCTCAAATCAAAAATTATCTGGACTCATTTAACATCTTACCTCTCCATCAATCTGGTTTCAGGAAACAACAGCACAACGACTGCTTCTCTGAAGGTTCTGAATGACGTTGTTGAAGCATTGGATGCTAAGGATTATTGTGCTGCACTTTTCTTAGACCTGTCTAAAGCTTTTGACACTGTGGATCATAACATCTTGTGTCATAAGCTCTCAGAAATCGGTTTCTCAGATCACACCATTGGTTGGTTTTCTAATTATCTTTCCGATCGGAGGCAATGTGTTCAACATAACAGTACTTCTTCCAGTTATTTAACAGTTAAAAATGGTGTACCACAAGGCTCAGTCTTAGGACTAACCCTCTTTACAATCTACATAGGTAATGTAGGTCAGAGCATCCCTGATGCATCCTTACATTTCTATGCTGATGACACAGTTGTTTACTGTCGAGCTAAAACAGTTGCTAAGGCTTTCCAGCTTTTGCAATCCGCTTTTGACATCATCCAGTCAGATCTGTTCTGTCTCAAACTCGTCCTAAATGCTGACAAAACCAAAGGGATGCTTTTTTCAAATAGGAAGTCGGTCCCAGCAGTTCTTCCTCTGATTTTATCCTCAAATTGTGTCCCTATTGAGTTTGTTGATTCCTATAAATATTTGGGTATCCTGGTCGATTCACATCTCTCTTTTAAGCTCCACGTGGAAAACCTAGTGTAGTGGGCATGACCGTGCCCGCTCTGATACACCTTTGTATTTTTGAACTGTTCCAGAGATGACCTTTACTGACCTCTCAGTAAAACAAGACATTTACTACAAATTATTCCATTAGTTGTAATCTGAGAACATAGTCACCAAAAGAGACTATTGGCTTCTTTAATTTTATTCTAATGTAATCAAAAGAATAACATTTTGTCATTCTCATGATGTACTAATATGCTATGTTATTCTTTAATGTGAAGCCTTACTGTGTTACTTGACCAAATGAAAGTGTCTACTCAAAAGATCTATGACAAAGTTGAATAATGTGTCAAATTGACTTGCTCAGAAGTTGTTTTTGTTGAGTTCAGCTAAAACTCTCGCTAGCGTCGAGATGTCTCCTCTCTTTCAGACACTTTTCCAAAACATTCCTCTTTGTTATCTAAGCAGACTTGCTGTCAACCTTGAGTTTTCACTTCACGTTTTCACACTCCTCTTGGCCCACGGACCAATGAGGAAACTGTGTTCTAATCTCAACATTTTTAGTAAAAGCGTTTTGTTTCCAAGAAGGCTTCAGAGTTTGGAATGGACAGAGATCTGACAGCTCTCTGTCTCTCATGGCTAGATAAACTGAGTCAATAAGCCAAAGACTAGTTCATCAGCCAAGAATTTATGGACGACTCCATAAATTCAATAGAGCTAAAAAAGCTCAAAGTTCTTAATGAACTTCCTTTGAGGAACGTTTGGTCTTGAAGTCAACCAAGAGCTGACACCATTTTCTGAGGATCTACGCGGACCCAGGAGACGTTGAAAAGTAAACAAATAACCAGCTCAGATGTACTGGCCCCTGCAAGGACTCCGTGCATCTGAAAAGCTACGGTCTTCTCTTATCGGGCTGTCGTCTTAAAGGTAATGAGCTGTTTACAAACGTACTTGGGATTCAGCAGAAATCTGATGGGAAGTGTCATTCTGGTAACATACTCAAGACAAATAACTTCCTCTTACATCATCTCTCCATCTCTTATCCTATTTCCTTTTCCCTCCCAATTCTAAGCTGGAAACTATATTAAGTCATAGAGCCACAGATAAATAGTAATTTGTCATCATTACTTATGTCTGTTGTTACAATTTAAATGTGCTGACGTGTTAAATTGCAAGAAAGTGAAAATCATGTCAATCAAGTGTAATGGTGTTAATTTTAGTTGATTTATTTTAAATAAATGGTATTGTCTCCTGGCATACCAAACTAAGTTAACGTCTCTCTGTCACTTAATGGCTTTATGGTGTATTTATCTATCATAAAGAACACAGAAATATTGGGTAAACTGAAAAAGAAAAGAATCCGTGAAATTACTATTCAATCTGAATAAGTAATTAAGATATATAAAGTGTGTCAGTATTAATACTGACCCCCACTAAAATCCTATACTAGTAAAGAAATTGAAAGTCAAACTGCGGGTTTCTTTTTCAGAAACAGATCATGTCTAACACTGAATGCTATAGGAAACGCCTTGTATCCGTGATTTTCCTTCCCTCCATTGATTACGGACATTATCTATCTACATGACTGCTCCTTCAAGCACCCTGCAGATGTTGGATGCTGTCTATCATTCATTCAACCATTATTTAGTTTACTTAGTCAGGTAAATCTCATTGAGCCTCGTGGACTCATTTACAAGAGCGACCTGCTACAAACTAAAGAATGATGAACAGCAATGGTAGAATTTCCTTAAACAATAAACAATAGAAAAACATAAGAGAGAAATACAGAATTTTCTTTTTTAAAACATTAGAAGGTAGATGTATAAAATAAAAAACAAGAACATATCTGCATTGGGTTTTGCCAGGATTCCAACAGATTCTTAAAACCATTTAGAGAGGTCAAGGCCGAGAGCTTCAGATCTTTTTATAAGATATTCCAGGAAGAAGGAGCAGAATGAGAAGGCCCTTTTTCCAAGTTCAGTCCTCACTGACGGAACATGGTGCACTAAGATTCATAACTGGCTGTGATTATCGTACCCACCACTGCACCCTGTATTCACTGGTTAACTGGACATCATTAACCTCACGCAGACTCTTCCACTGGTACATTTTCATCTTTAAATCACTTCTTGGTCTGCTGCCCTCATACATCTCCTCCTACATGTCTTTGCGTGAGTGCAGCTACAGTGTGCGCTCTCAGGACATGATTACCTGCAGTGTTCCGTCAGTGAGGACTGAACTTGGAAAAAGGGCCTTCTCCTACTCCGCTCCTGCTTCCTGGAATATCTTACAAAAAGATCTGAAGCTCTCGACCTTGACCTCTCTAAATGGTTTTAAGAATCTGTTGGAATCCTGGCAAAAACCAATGCAGACATGTTCCTGTTTTTGATTTTCTACATCTGCCTTATAATCTGTCTGTTTTGCTACTTTGACATCTTTGTTTTAACTTGTTAAAAAAATCTGTATTTCTCTCTTATGTTTGTCTATTGTTGATTGTTCAAGGAACATCTACTGTTGTCATCATTCTTTAGTTTGTAGACAGGTCTCTTGTAAATGAGTCCTCGAGGCTCAATGAGATTAACCTGCCAAAATAAAGGTTGAATGAAAATGTATTAGGACAGTTGAAAGAAATCTACCTGACATATGCTCACTTTGAATAGAAATCTAAATGTTCAACTTTACTGAAGTATTTATTCATGTTTGTTATGAAGACGTGAGCATGGTGCTGATTTTTCATCAAAGATCTTGTTTTTAATACATTTTTTATTACGTTTCACCACAATCTGATGGGTTGAGGTAAAAGAAAGTGACCACTGGTCACAGCTGGGTGTTCTTTTGTTTATCAATGACTGTGTTAAATGATTGTTCTGGTTTAGTAAAGGACAAGAATTCTTTTTAACTTTTCAGTTTCTTTTATGAACCCATTATAGAAAAAAAAATTTGTACAAAACAGCAGGAACTAGTGTTCATATTTATGTTAGAAAAGAGACTTTGCAGCAACAGAAACATAAATGAGAAAATATTAAACAATAAATTAAAATGTTTTTGGAGATACAAAACTTATTAATTGAATCAACAATATGAATAAATAGTGAATTCAGTGTTTAAAGCAAAAAGTAATGTGATTTACATTTTACAGATGAATCATGACTGAATACAAATCGTAGTAAAACACAGTAAATGACTGCTATGTTTGTTTTCTGTACCTTATGAAAATAATAGAGAATAGAAATGTGCAGAGGTCAAGAAAAGTGCACTTTTTAAAATTTGCCCTTTTATATATACAGGTCTCATTGAGCCACGACAACTCATTTTCAAGAGACAACCTGTTTTTGGGAGCAGCTGGTGGGGGTTAAGGGCCTTGCTCAAGGGCTCAAGAGTGGGGGCAAATGAGGGTGGAGGCAGGTGTGGGTGTTTCACCTTTTCCACTCACATTTTGATGCCGACGAGTTGAACCTGCGACTTTCTGATCACAGGCCTATCTTCTATAACCTCTGTGCCACCACTCCCTCAGATAAAGAACATAAAGAAAGTGATGAAAGTCGTCATCTCGATTCATTTTATTCAAGTGACGGACATAATAATACTTTATATAGAAGTTACAAATTAAAACATATGCTATTAAATAAAATAAATGTTTAACTCTTCTTTGGTAAGATGTTTGTGATAGTCGGTTTTCAGGCTTGCACACATCTCAGGCACTTTGGCTCATTCCTCTTGACAAAAATCTCCAAATCTCTTGAATTTCTTGTCGATCACTTCACAGCTAAAAGGTTCGTCTATTCATAAAGTGTCTCTGGGTAAAGGTGACTCTTTGACTATGTGTTGGGAATGACTCACAGCTACTACCACACAGATGTTTATCTTGAGATTAGTGAAATCAACAGGTAAATTAAGTACGAGTTTGCTAAGGCTGCGTTGATATGGTGACATTTACCAGCAAGAGATAAATGTCTTTACTTGTGTCGAGTCAACAGAAAAAAAATCAAGACTTCATTTTAAGAGATAAAAACAGGCACACTTCTAACTGCTTAGTGATGTTTTTCTTACTTCATATCTTAGATGTTATTACTGTTTTTCTTTTACATTTTATGGTGGAATGTAACTGGGACCCTGTGTACATAATCTCGTTCCACCACATGTACCACATGTGGCGCGAATGACAAAGAATCTCTGATCAATCTGGTTACAATTAAAAACGATTTTTTTTAATTGAATCAATTTTCCTTTCTAACATGATATTTTCTTTCTTGTTATCTATTGCAAACATTTATTACATAAATTACAAGATTTCTTACCTAAAAACAATTTAGACAAACAAATAAGACAGGTGGTTTTAAAAACAATTGTACTTTTTCTACAACATCTTTTGAGTATTTAGTGTTGTTCTTTTCTTCTGATGAGCTTCATCACTCACGTCAGACTCGTTCTAAACAGTTGTTTTCTGAATGAATGTGATGATGTCGGTCTGTTGTTCTCTGGGTGTTTCTCAGTAGATGACCTATGTCTGACGTTCTCGTTCTCCTGGTGGACCAAGGCTGTTTTGATTCTTTAAATAAAAACATCAAATATTAAATCTGTGCCACAAACGTACCCCGTATTATGTTCATTGGCTAAGTAGGTTGATAAAAAGAACTGCAGAGGAAACTGGTCTGTGTTCAAAGATCATAATGGAAATAAAAAGACTAAAAGGTTGTTAGGAAGTAAGACAAACAGGGACAGATTCAAACATCTTCAAAGTAGCAAAAATGGACACAAAACACAGAAAAGTTCTTACTCAGGTTCATCTTGAATAGGTTTTTGAGGCGTTTTGATCTTTTCAGGGTCGCTGAGTGGAAGAGAAGAGTTTAAATGTTTATTATGTAAGATCTGTTTGACCCCTAAAGGTCAGAAAATTTATAAAACAAAGATTTCATTGAGATTAAACATTACCTGTTTTTGTTTCTTTTGTAAAGTATGAACGCACAAATAGATATGACGATCATGAGGATCAACATAAGTACGACAAAGATCCAGGTGAAATCTGATGCTAAAAATAAAAAATAATAATTAAATGGAGAAACATTAAAAATTAAGAAAATCCTTATTTAAACCAGAGGAAATGTAACTTACTTTGTTCATTAGAGCTCAGTTTTTCATGAAAACCTGATCAGAGACACATGAAACTTAAACATCACAAAGAGATTTCAGATCAATGAATCTGAGTCTTTGAAACAGTTTCTCACCGTCATCAGACGTCGTGTGTCTGAGCTCAGTAATCCTCTTCACCACCTCCACCTGAGGACCAGAGTCCACTCTGGCCTTGCATCCAACCTGTGTGCTGTCGTCATGGAGACCTGACAGCACAGCTGTGGTGGTGACGGTGACTGTATTGTTGGTGTTGGTGACTGTGACGGTGTTGTATTGTGACAAGTGGAGGTGTTGTTGTGGAACAGTCAGAGTCACAGTGGGAACAGGTCGACCTGTGGCTGAACACGACACAACTGACTCTTCAGGAGACTTTGATCCTCTGACCTGAAGGACGGGTTCATGCAGCTCTGCACACACACATCAGAGGAATTTTTTAATTTTCTAAATAACTCGGAGCTGAGACATTTAAAACAACTGCGTTAAAGTATCTGCGCAAACACCAAAACAATTTATATATAATATATATATAATATATATATATATAAATATATATTATATATATATAATATATATATATATATATATAATATATAAATATATATATATAT
>JBBPBX010028613.1:0-36436 GCA_038048925.1 Garcialebias charrua
GTGTAAATAAATGTCTAAAAAATAAAGTAATGTATGGTTCATTCATAAAATGGTTCATTTTTTAGACATTTATTTTGTAGAGTTACAGCTGTTTGTTAATAAATGTTGCTGTGTGACAACTGGGACAAAGCTTTGACTCAGAAATATATTTTTGTTATTCTTTTATGGAAAGAAAATTATATCGAGATATATATCGTATATCGCGATATATCACAACAATATCGAGATATGAATTTTTGTCCATATCGCCCAGCCCTAACGTGAGCCATCCAAACCTCTCTGACCTCATCTCAGCTTCAGCTTCTCCACCTGTGATGGAGCTCTACAGAGTCACAGCTGACTTTCTCCTGAAAAAAACTTAACCTCGACCCGTCAAGTCTTGTCCAACAACAGAAAATAATCCCGACGAAGGCTCGGATCTACGAATCTTTTTTACCATTTAAACAGCGGAGTGGAGCGTGAAACGGCAGAACCGAGTTTTTTTTTTTTACAGCCTCCTGCTTCATTAAACAAACCACGGGTCTGAGCTCATTTAGTCATGCGCGCACTGCAGCGCTTTCATGAGAGGAGCAGAAGGACGTGGAGACATTAATAAATCAGCAGCTCATCACATCGCCAAAGATACGGTCCTTAGCGGCTAACAAGATGGCTAACGCTTTAGCCGCCTTCTTCCACAGCTGAGACTGACCGTGTCTTTGGCGCTATATGATAAACTGCTGATTTAATAATGTCTCCGCCTCTCTGTTCACGTTTCTGAGTGGAGGCTGTCGTGTTTTTACACAAGGATTCAATGCGACACTTTGTAGAGCAACTTAGAGAACGTCTTCGTGAACCCGGAAACAACCCCCTGACCCTTTCACAATAAAACCGGATACAGTATATCAAATATATTGTACCACAGGCTCACATTTACTGCAGTTCACAAACACTGACTAAAGTGAAAGCACCTTTCTATCTTATCAAGACACTCAAAGCTCTTTAAAACACAATCTGTGTCCTCATTTACCCATTCATACAGCAATCTACTAGAACTGTACAAAGAATAATCAGTACTTTTATCACATTCATACACTGACTGATGGACACACATCAGAGGCAATGACACAGCTGCCCTCAGCTGAAGAGGACTATTATTTAATAGGTGTAAATAAATGTCTAAAAAATAAAGTAATGTATAAAATAGTTCATTTTTTAGACATTTATTTTGTAGAGTTACAGCTGTTTGTTAATAAATGTTGCTGTGTGACAACTGGGACAAAGCTTTGACTCAGAAATATATTTTTGTTATTCTTTTATGGAAAGAAAATTATATCGAGATATATATCGTATATCGCGATATATCACAACAATATCGAGATATGAATTTTTGTCCATATCGCCCAGCCCTATATGTACCCCAGGGTTTTTAAGTATTTAAACTAACAGTCTAAGCTGATTGCATCCACCTGTGTGTTTTTTTTTTCTTCACTGCAGCCTGCTGCAGTCTGTTGCAACCTGTTGGTTCAGGAAGAAAGTTTTTTTTTGCTCTCACTCCTAATCAAGCTTAATTGAGCATTCACCTGTAAGACCTGTCTTTATATTTCACAGACAGTGCCTTGAGCAGTGTGGAGACTTGATGTAGCAGGATCTGGCTTGCTGATCAAGTGTGGAAGCTGGACTTGTGGACCAAGTTATTGTTGAAGACACTCTAAAGGTAATTAACTGAGTGTTGAGAGACAGCTGTAGAGCTGTGTGATATGCTAACACAGGGATACCTCCACCTTCTATGCTTGTTAGTGTGTATGCTCCAGGGGGAGTAATAGTTGAGCTGTTTTGAGCTCTAAAATGACTCTGGCTGCCTAAAGCAGAGTGTTGTGTAGGTTAAGGCACCTTAAGTGCTGGCTATAACTAAACTTTGGACTTAGGAGGAGTGTGTTTGTGTTTGGGGCCTAGGAGGCTTAATTAAGTGACATTGAGGACAGTATTTCTTCCGCAGTCCTGAAGGAGGACAACTGTGGTCAACTGTGTGGGGACTGTGTGGGGAATTGTTAATTGTTTTTTTCTCTTTTTGTCTTTTTATTTGTACTTTTGACAGGTGAGTGTTAGTAGCCTAGTTTTTGTGTTCATTTCGTATTTTTATTTTATTAAGTGAGGGCCTTGTTTGTTATAGGCAGATCGTTGCCTGGGGAAACACTGCGGTTCTATATTGGGGTTGGGTTTGCCTGGGTGGCGTTTTCTGTTGTTTGGCCAGACTCACCTGTCCTTTTTTCCTTTGTACTTTCTTTCTTTAGTTTTTGTTAGGGCGCTGTTCCAGAAGAAGACGCTCCAGGCCTGGTGGGAGAAGCCAGAAGGGACCTCACCAGCTTGGTCACCCTTAGGTTTAGTTAAATAAATTTTCTTTTAAACCTTCTTCTGTGTCAGTGTCCCTGATTATGTTTTGACTGTTTTCCGGTCGTAACATATTCAACGGGATGCTCATCCTAGATTTTGAACAAGACAGGAGCTAGTTTGTTAAACTTTTGGTAAAAGCAGTATTTGATAGGTGTCTCATATATGAGCTAGTGTTTTGGTAGAAGTAAATTGCTGTGGTTTTGGCTGTTTTGTGGTGGTGTTTTTGCTCATAGTTGAGTTGAATCAGCTCAGGGAAGCTACTGATTTGTTGAGCACTTACAGCTGTCTGTTTGAAATTGAACGCAGCAAACAGTGTTCAATTAAAGTCTAGATATTTTGATATTGTTGTAATCAGTAACGTTTGTGAACATGGAGTTCAATTTAGACAGTTTTGTAGAGGATCCTACAGTTGTGGCTCTAGCTAACTGCACAAAAGAGCAGTTGTTGTGTGTGGCAGAACATTTTGAGATCAGTGTAGATAAACGTACTAGGAGGGAGGCAATAGAAAATGAACTGGTCACAGAGTTAGCTCGTATTGTTTTTTTTTCCGCTGATAGGGTTTGAAAAAGTCCTATGAGGACTCCATCCTCTTATGCTGTAGATAAAGAGGTGCGTTTGAAAGAGCTTGAACTGGAAACACGTCGGATAGAGGCTGAGACCAGAAAAGCAAAGCTTGAGAGGGAAGCCACAGTGAGAGCTGCTGAAGCCACAGTGCGAGCCGCTGAGCTGGCTCAACAAACTGCTCTAAGGGAGAAAGAAATGTTATTTGAACAGGAGCAACGAAAAATGGAGATGGAAGCACAAAAAGCAGAGTTGGATGCTAAAATACACTTGAAGGAACTAGAAAGTGGATCTAATCCTTCTCAACCATCTGCACCTACTTTTGATGTGAGTAACAATTTATCTGTCTGCTCTACCCCTATCCGAAAAACAAAAAGTCAAAAATCTGGGAGTGATAATGGATCCTTCCATGAAACTCAACAGTCATGTAAACATGATCGTCAAATCCTGTTTTTTCCAGCTGAGGCGTCTGTCTAAGCTGAAGCCCATATTATCCAAAAAGCACCTGGAGACAGTGATTCACGCATTCATTACATCTAGGCTTGATTACTGCAATTCACTTCTGTTTGGCGTCAGTCAAGCCACCATTGCACGATTACAACTGGTTCAGAACGCAGCTGCCCGATTTTTAACCAGCACACGCAAAAGAGAGCACATTACACCAGTCTTGGCCTCCCTTCACTGGCTACCGGTTCATCTTCGAATCCAATTCAAAATTCTCATGTATGTCTACAAATCGCTGAACAGTCTCGCCCCCGCCTATCTCTCGGATCTGATACACCCATATGTCCCTCCACGTGCTTTGAGGTCAGAGGATCAGGTACTCTTAATAGTTCCAGAAACTCGCCTTAAGCGCAGGGGTGACAGGGCGTTCTCTGTAGCAGGCCCAAGACTCTGGAACGAGTTACCGCTGCTCATCAAACAGGCCCCCTCCCTCTCAGTTTTCAAATCCCGGTTAAAAACTCACTACTACTCCATTGCTTTCAATGCCAGCTGATGTGTACTGGATCGTTTGATTTATGATCTGCAATGTTTTTATGTTTTTCGTGTTGTACTTCATTGTCTGTGTTACCTGTTGCGTGTTTGTTTGTCCAGCACTTTGGTGTGGACTTGTTCCTGTTTAAAGTGCTTTATAAATAAAATGGTATGGTATGGTATGGTATCTTATGTACCTGCATTCAATGAGAGTGACATAGACAAATATTTCATCCTGTTTGAGAGAAACGCACCCTCTTTTAAGTGGCCTGAACATGCTTGGTCGTTGCTGTTGCAAAGTAAATTAACTGGGAAAGCTCAAGATGCTTATGCATCTCTTTCGATAGATGATAGTAATGATTATAGAAAGTGAAAGAAGCTATCTTGCGGGCATATGAGTTAGTCCCGGAAGCATACAGACAAAAGTTAAGGAAGTTGAAGAAACTTGAGGGTCAGACTCATGCTGACTATAATAGGGAAAAAGAAATCCTCCTTAATCTTTGGTGTACGGCTAGTTCTGTAACTAATAATGAACAGTTTAAACATTTGATATTAATCGAAGATTTTAAGAACTGTTTACCAGATCGAGTAACTACTTATCTGAATGAACATAGAGAGTTAGAAGGTTCTAAAGCTGCTGTTTTAGTAGATGAGTATATGTTGACCCATAATCTCAGTTTTGAACGTCCTAAATATGAGAACCCTGCTGTTCCTGATAAATCTAAAACAAACGGTTTTGAGTCTCCTCAATTTTTCAGACCCAGAGGTAACAGAAAGTCGAGAGAACCCGTTGCGTCTCATAGGGAGAGTGATGCGTTTGCAGGCATAGGGAAGTAGAGCATCGTTTGGACGTGGAACAAATACAAAGGATAATGTGGTGTGTTTTTATTGTAGACAAGAGGGACACATTAGTACTCACTGCCCTAAGTTAAAACAAGATCCTAAACCAGTTGCTCTGATTGAAACTATGAATAATCAGTTGTCTCCCACTGCAGATTTTCCTGAACAGGATGGATTTTGACCGTTTATCATGGACGGATTCATTTCTACTTCTAAGTCTGGTAACAAGGTACCTGTTAAGATACTACGTGATATGGCTGCTTCTCAGTCCTTCTTACTAGAAGGTATTCTGCCTAACAGTGAAATCGAGATAATTGACACTCAGCTACCTATACGTGGGTTTAGTATGAAAGATTTTAAAGTGCCTTTAGCCAGAATTATAATCCACTCTGAATTGTGTTCAGGGGAAGCTGTGGTAGGACTACGACCAAGTTTTCCTATTGCTGGAGTCACTATGATTATGGGTAATGATTTAGCAGGTGGACGAGTGCTTGTTACTCCTGAGGTAACAACCATCACAGTGCTTAGTGCTTCACCGGATGAGCTGGCTTGTAAGTTTCCTGACGTTTTTACATCATGTGCTGTAACTCGAGTAGCTTACAGACGCCAGCAGCTAGAAAAAGAAGCTGATGATGATGATGATGATGATGATGATGATGATGATGATGATGATGATGATGATGATGATGATGATGATGTTGATTTCAGCGAAAGCTTTATGATGAACATTGAGGAAGAAAAGTTTCCTGTAAAAACAGAAATGGATGTGAAGGAGTTGGATGAAGTAAATCTGTCTCTGTCTAGACAACATCTAGTTAAACTTCAAAAGAAGGATGAGATGTTAAAAGCCTTCTTCTCTGATGATTTACCTGACGACCCTAAGCATCTTAGTACAGGATACTTCTTAAAGGATGGCATACTAATGCGTAAATGGACACCTTTAACTGTTCGTCCTGATGAGGAATGGCGACAAGTTATACAAATAGTACTTCCCACACCCTATCGTACTGAGGTGTTACGTTTAGTACATGACAATCCAATGGCTGGCCATTTAGGAATTAGAAAAACTTATGACCGCATACTGTGTCTTTTTTTGGCTAGGATTGAAAAAAGACGTTATTATGCATTGTCGTTCTTGTCATGTATGCCAAATGGCTGGTAAACCAAACCAAGTAATACCTTCAGTCCCCCTGCATCCTATACCTGCGGTGGCTGAAACGTTTGAACGGTTTATAGTTGACTATGTTGGTCCTTTGCCTAGGACCAAAGCTGGGAACAAGTTTTTAATCACAATACAGGTAGTCCCCGACTTACGAGCGAGTTCCGTCCCTAGGGGGCGCTCGTATGTCAAAAATTCGTAAGTAGGATCACATAGTAAAAAAAAAAAAAAATAAAAAAAATTTTTTTTTTTTTTTTTTTTTTTTTTTTTTATTTTTATAAATGAATACATGTACAGTACTGGACAGTCACCAAGCACTTAGCCTATCCTAACACAGTTTTTAAAGATGAAGGAATAAGTTGAATTGTCTCCCTTTCACATAAAGGGAGCAAGCTCCCTATGGAGCCTGCAGGGAGGAGGGAGACAATTCAACTGACTCCTTCATCTTTAAAAACTGTGTTAGGATAGGCTAAGTGCTTGGTGACTGTACAGTACTGTACATTTATCTATTTATTAAAAATATACAGTATATACAGTATTTTTATTTTTTTATTGTTTTTTATTTATAAATAGATAAATGTACAGTACTGTACAGTCACCAAGCACTTAGCCTATCCTAACACAGTTTTTAAAGATGAAGGAGTCAGTTGAATTGTCTCCCTCCTCCCTGCAGGCTCCATAGGGAGCTTGCTCCCTTTATGTGAAAGGGAGACAATTCAACTTATTCCTTCATCTTTAAAAACTGTGTTAGGATAGGCTAAGTGCTTGGTGACTGTCCAGTACTGTACATGTATTCATTTATAAAAAAAAAAATAAAAAGTAAAAAAAAAATTTTTATTTTTTTTTTATGAGATGCATGCTCTTAAGTCCGGGACCTCGTAAGTCAGAGCGCTCGTAAGTCGGGGACTACCTGTAATGTGTACTTCTACTAGATTCCCTGAAGCATTCCCAGTATGCAAAATAACTACCCCTGTGGTGGTCAAAGGGCTTACTAGATTCTTCTCTCTGTTTGGACTACCTTGCATAGTGCAAACAGATCGAGGTAGTAACTTCATGTCTAAAATATTTGCACAAGTGCTCAAGTTCTAGAACAGCTGAATATTAAGCATTCCTGTTCTACAGCCTATCATCCTGAAAGTCAAGGTGCCCTTGAGCGTTTCCATCAGACCCTGAAAACTATGTTATGCACCTATTGTTTAGAGTTCGAAAAAGACTGGGATGAAGGGGTTCACTTGCAGATGTTTGCCATTCGTGAAGTGGTTCAAGAGTCTTTGGGATTTAGTCCTGCTGAGTTGGTATTCGCTCACAACGTGTGCGGTCCATTGAAGCTTTTAAAAGAGAAATGGTTGTGTGAGAATACTGACCAGAATCTATTAGACTATGTCAGTAATTTTCGTTTTAAATTAAAACGAGCATGTGAAATAGCTCAGGAAAACATGCAATCTGCACAAACCAGGATGAAAAATCTCTTTGATAAAAAGCTGTGAAACGAGCGTTTCAGCCTGGAGACAAGGTTTTGACTTTGCTTCCAGTCCCAGGTACCAGCTTGCAAGCCCAATACTGTGGACCCTATGTCATTAAAGAAAAGATATCTGATCTTGATTATATAATCACAACCCCAGACAGGAAACGCAGTTCTAGATTNCCAGGTACCAGCCTGCAAGCCCAATACTGTGGACCCTATGTCATTAAAGAAAATATATCTGATCTTGATTATATAATCACAACCCCGGACAAGAAACGCAGTTCTAGATTGTGCCATATAAATATGATAAAATCTTACATTGAACCAGATAACAACAAATTAGAAACTATTTGTACTGTATCTGACTCTGCAGATAGACAGGAACTTTCAGATGCTGAAAGCGAGCTGGACAGTTCCCCTGCAGACATGGAAGGGAAACTCCCTAATTCACACTATTTAGAAAATTTAGGCTTGTTGTTTACCCATCTTGATGATTCGAAGAGAGAGGACCTGAAACAATTGATTGCTTCAAATAATAGCTTGTTTTCTGATAGTCCCTCTCGTACAGGAGTGATAAAACACGGCATTGAGGTAGGTGAAACACCGCCTATAAAGCAACACACCGCTGCTCATCAAACAGGCCCCCTCCCTCTCGGTTTTCAAATCCCGGTTAAAAACTCACTACTACTCCATTGCTTTCAATGCCAGCTGATTTGTATTGGATCGTTTGATTTATGATCTGCAATGTTTTTATGTTTTTCGTGTTGTACTTCATTGTCTGTGTTGCCTGTTGCGTGTTTGTTTGTCCAGCACTTTGGTGTGGACTTGTTCCTGTTTAAAGTGCTTTATAAATAAAATGGTATGGTATGGTATGGTATGGTATTACCGAATAAATCCTAAGAAAAGACAACAGTTAAAAGAACAAGTTAAGTACATGTTTGATAAAGGCTTGGCAGTACCTAACCATAGTGCCTGGAGCTCGCCATGTCTGTTAGTCCTTAAACAAGGAAGAAGTGACAGATTCTGTACTGATTACAGAAAGCTCAATGCGGTAACAAAACCAGACTGTTACCCATTACCCAGGATAGAAGATTGTGTAGACCACGTTGGAGCTGCACAGTTCGTCACTACACTTGACTTACTAAAAGGATACAGGCAAATGCCCCTAACTGACAGGAGATCTCTGCCTTTGTCACCCCTGATGCATTTTTACAGTATACTGTAATGGCATTTGGAATGCGCAATGTTCCTACCACATTTCAGAGACTTATGAATGTCGTACTATTTGAACTTGAATTCTCTGAAGCTTAACTGGATGATGTAGTGTTCTTTTCCAACACTTGGGAGGATCACTTGAAACACCTGCAGATTGTGTTTTCTCATCTACAAGAAGCAAACTTAACTATCAATCTGTCCAAGTGTCAATTTGGTCACACCATTGTAACTTATCTGGGAAAAAAAGTTGGAGGAGGTCAAGTACGTCCAGTAGAGGCGAAGGTAGAATCTATTCTAACTGTTCCTGTTCCCTCTACAACACATATGTCAGAGTCCCGGCCCGCGGGCCAGATCCGGCCCGCGAATTAAATATTTATGGTCCCCTGAATGATATTTAATTACTATTAGAAACGGCCCGCATGACACAGCCGCCCGCTGGTGTTTTGCGCGCAGCAAAACTACATTCCCCACAATGCAACGGTAGCAGGGGTGGGGCCAATCCATTGTGTCTCGAACCCAGAAGAAGAAGACCCGCCTCACTTCACATTCAGGAAATCCAGTTACTTGGCCAGCTCCAGCGTGTGTGAGTGAGTAGCACTGTAGCTAACAGCTAGCCAACTTTTTATCGTAACATGTCCTCTGTGTGGAAGTATTTTACACTAAACACCGCAAGACAGCAACGTCTGCAGAGCCATAGCGCCACAGGTTAGGTCAGGTTAGTTTTACGTTGGACATTCGAGTGGGACGCCACTCGCTGAACCGAAACAGGGAGACCGACAGCGGCCAGCCGCGTCTAGTCCTACCCGCTGTCTGACCGTCTCATATGATGAGACAGGCGGAGAGCGGCTGACCGGATTGAACAATAAAAACACACTGCTGAAGCCCCAGAGCTCAAATGTTCACCGAGAAGTTGCTAAACTTAATCATAATTAATGACCAACAGCTATCAGCTGTAGATAATGAAGGATTTTGCAGCTTGATACTTGCAGCCAACAGTAAACAATCATAAAAAAGCATATTAATTAAAAACCATAAGAAAACTGTATTAAAAACACAAAACATAAACAGCTACATTATAAAACAATGTAAAATACTAAAATCAGGAACATGTCTGTGTTGATTTATGCCAAGAACTTAGCAGATGTAAAGCTATTTAACATTGTATTTAATTCATTTATTAATTCATTTAAAAGAGAAAACAAAACCTAAACGGCTGCATTATAAAACAATGTAAAATACTAAAAGCAGGAACATGTCTGTGTTGATTTATGCCAAGAACTTAGCAGATGTAAAGCTATTTAACATTGTATTTAATTCATTTATTAATTCAAGAGACAAAATAAAACAAATTAATCAAAAAGAAAACACAATGAAAAGAGTGCAGAAAGAAGAAAAAAATTATTATATCACCCCCTTATAATAAACATTGAACCAGTCCGGCCCTTGGCTTGTAGCAATTTTTTTTTTGTGGCCCTTGGTGTATTTGACTTTGACACCCCTGCTCTACAAGAACAGAGTTGAGACGATATTTAGCTATGATTGGATACTACAGAGGTTTTTGTAAGAATTTCTCCTCTGTAGCAGCTCCTCTGACAGACCTTCTTAGTCCTAAGGTGAATTTTAAGTGGACTGATCAATGTCAAACAGCGTTTGAACAAACAAAAATGCTGTTAACAAACGCTCCGGTGTTATCTGCTCCTCGCTTTGATATTCCGTTCAAAGTGGCTGTGGATGCCTGTGACACTGGAGTAGTAGCTGTCCTACTTCAGGAGGGTACTGATGGGGTAGATCACCCAATCTCCTATTTCTCAAAGAAGTTGAATAGCTACCAGAAGCATTATTCATGGTGTCATTCAACTATTGAAAAGGAGGCCTTGGCCCTGATTCTAACCTCGGAACACTTTGAGGTATATGTTGGAGGTTCCTGTGATCCAGTTGTTATATTTACGGACCACAACCCTCTAACATTTTTAAATCGGATGCGCAATAAAAAACAGAAGACTAATGACTTGGTCTTTAAGACTACAACCATTCAACCTCTCTATCCAACACATAAAGGGGAAAGATAATGTTGTAGCTGATGCGCTTTCTCGGCTCTAAATTCATGAGGTCGTTTTGTTTTTGTATGGGAGATATGTTGTGTCCTTGTACGACACTGGCACATTTCCCTCATTCAAAAATCTGGCCATAGGGGTGTTATGTACCCCAGGGTTTTAAGTATTTTAAACTAACAGTCTAAGCTCTTGTGTGTTTTTTTTTTACTGCAACCTGCTGCAGTCTGCTGCAGCCTGCTGGTTCAGGAATAAACTTGGAAACTTGATGTAGCAAGATCTGGCTTGCTGATCAAGTGTGGAAGTTGGACTTGTGGACCAAGTTCTTATTGAAGACACTCTAAAGGTAATTAACCGAGTGTTGAGAGACAGCTGTAGAGCTGGGTGATATGCTAACATAAGGAGACCTTCACCCTCTCTGATTGTTAGTGTGTGTGCTCCAGGGGTAGTAATAGTTTAGCTGTTTTGAGCTCTAAAATGACTCAGGCTGCCTAAAGCAGAGTGTTGTGTAGGTTAGGGCACCTTAAATGTTGGCTATAACTAAACTTTGGACTTAGGAGGAGTGTGTTTGGGGCCTAGGAGGCTTAAAGAAGTGACATTGAGGACAGTATTTGTCCAGCTGTTCTAAAGGAGGACAACTGTGGTCAGCTGTGAGGGGAACTGTTAATTGTTTGTTTTTTCTCTTTTTTCTTTTTATTTTGTACTTTTGACAGGTGAGTGTTGGTAGCCTAGTTTTCGTATTTTTATTTTATTGGTTAGTGAGGGCCTTGTTTGTTATAGGTAGATCGTCACCTGGGGAAACACTACGGCCCTGTATTGGGGTTGGGTTTGCCTGGGTGGCGTTTTCTTGTGTTTGGCCAGACTCACCTGTCCATCTTTCCTTTGTACTTTCTTTAGTTTTTTTTTAGGGTACTGTTCCAGAAAAAGACGCTCCAGGCCTAGTGGGAGAAGCCAGAAGGGACCTCACCAGCTTGGTCACCCTTAGTTTTAGTTAAATAAATTTTCTTTTAAACCTTCTTCTGTGTCAGTGTCCCTGAATATGTTTTGACTGTTTTCCGGTCGTAACAATTACTGTCAAATAACTTTTTTTAATGGGCAGCAGTCTGGCAGCCCCGTCAAAGTTTCTCCAGGAACTTTCTAGTTGTTAGTACAGTACTATAGTTTATTGTAAAGAGTGCCGTTTATTTAAAATATCATCCAAATGGGTCACTTTTATTTATATATATATATACAAACATATTGTTTACTTGGCATATTTCAAAATAAACTTTTGTAAGTCTTTATTTTGTCTGTTTTTGTACCGAAAATAAATTGAACCCTCCTTGTAATTGAACCGAACCAAAATGGTATTTTAGCGTACCGTTACACCCCTAAAAAAACCATCCATCATTAAACAGAGGTGGAGGCCTCCGTGTTTAACTGTCCCGCTCTTACAATGCTGTTATTGCTAGTTTCCCTCAGCCCTCTGTGAATAGCAAACAACCCTCAGGGTGCTAATGATCCATCGTTAGGATGATGGTCCTCCATGATCTTGTGAGCAGCTGGTTTTGGCTGTCATCAGCAAACTGGTTGCTCCACTATGAGAAGGTGCTATTTATAAGACTAAGCTGAATACAACTCCTCAGACTGAGGAAGTATTTTGGATGAAAGACGAAACGTTTCTACAATTTTTTTGTCTTGTTTTGTTTGTGAATGTCCAGAGGAACAGACTTAACTTTTTTAGAATCGTTCTACTGAGCAAGCATCATGATATATTATTGACCAGTTAAGCCTTTATCCCTCAGCCTGAATAATGATTTTTGAGCAATAATAACACAACTATGTTATTGTTGATGTTTTGTGTTCTAATGTCAATTATGGAGATGATAAGAGACCTAAACCCCAGAGAACCACAGAGAAGATTAAGGAAGAGATACAGAGGTACAGAAGTTGCCATCAACCTGAACCTCAGTGAATCCAGTGACCTGATCTTGGAATGTGAGGGACACTATGCCAGTACTATCAAACTTGGCAACCAGGTATCCATGTGTGCAACAAGCATTATCCACACCTTCAGAGCGAATATTTTCCACTGCTGGTTACACCATCAGCCAGGAGCGAGCTTGTTTGTGTCCAGAGAAAGCGGACATGTTGATTTTTCTGAAGAAAAACTGTTAAATAAATGTCCTTGGGTGTCCTGAAAGGTGCTTTTAAATAAAATTATTATTATTATATTATTATTATAAATGAAAAGGTCCTCAGTGTGTAGCATTGAGTATTAGACACTGACATGTCACTGGTTTGCAACTGTTCTTTTGACCTGGAAATTATGTGTTTATTTTTATGTAAGAAAACTGTTTGGAATGGAAAAATATCCAAGTTAAAAAAATAAAACTCAAGATTTGTACTGTAATGTGTAACATAATTTTATTCTTGTTAGAATTAATATTAATTATAAAATTGGTACAGAAAAAAGTACCATTCAGGAACAGATACCAAAGTGAAGATAACACCAATTTTTTTAAAGAAGGGTACCAAGTCCTCAACCTGTATAAATAAAGGTTGAATGAATGAATGAATTTTACCTGAGTATATATCGAGCTGTTCTTTGAACTCTTCATTTATGAGTGTCTTCACCCTGAGATCCTCCAGAAGATCACTCTCAGTGTTTTTTGACCTCAAATCTTCTTCCAGACTCTCCACCCGAGTCAAGGCTTCCCTGAGTCTGGCCCTCAGCTCATCTTCAGATGAAGGCAGAGTATAGGAGTGGTCCTAGAACAAACAAGGATGAAAATATTACAAATGGCGTTATTACACTATTTATTTTAAAATTGAAACTTGTGCTGCTGGCAGAGCTGGGATAGACGCAGAGGGAGAGACACAGAGGGAGGCAGAAGAGGATGAAGATGATATGTAAGTTTTGTTTTTTGTAATGAAAGATGATAGATTGCATGGATTATTACACTATTTATTTTAAAATTGAAACTTGTGCTGCTGGCAGAGCTGGGATAGACGCAGAGGGAGAGACACAAAGGGAGGCAGAAGAGGATGAAGATGATATGTAAGTTTTGTTTTTTGTAATGAAAGATGATAGATTGCATGGATTATTACACGATTTTAAAATTGAAACTTGTGAATTACAAGTTGTGGTTAATAATGTTAATTAGGAATTATTTTTTCATAAAAGTTCTATTTTTGTTCTGGTGAAAGAGCATTAAATACTTCATGCACACAAATGGTGTACTATATTTTTTTGCCTAACCCAATGAGAATTGATAACAGAATTGATAAGGAATTGAATCGATAAATGATATTGATAAAGGAATTGATATAGATAATTTCTTAACAATTCCCATCCCTAGTCCCCTTGCTTCTCCAGGTGGTAAATAAGCATTTCTAAAAAGAAAAAGTGACCCGCCATTTTCCAGCCAATAAAAACAACGTTTGTAACCAGCCAATAAAAACAGAGCTTGAATTTGAATCAGCCAATAAAAACAGAGCTTGAATTTGAATTTCAACAGACCACGGGGGGGCAGAGCCATATATGGCTCTGAGGGGGAGGGATCAGAATGCTTTGCCTGTTGAAATTTTTTCTAAGTGCTGCAGTTCTACAGAAACTGCAGACTTCACCTTTAATGGAAATAGTTCTACATTTAAAAAAATATATAGTAATGAAGTGTTTTATATCACACTAGTGGGTTCCTATTCCGTGAATTCAAACGTGTCTTTTTTTAGAAGTGTTATTTTTTAGAAGTGTTATTAAGGATCAATTTACTCAGAAATGTGTATTGTGTGTTGTTATGGTGGACATTGGAATTTAGCTTTAGACAAATAAAATTTCCCCCATTTAAATATGTATGTTATTTGTTTTAAAATCACGAAGTAATTTACTTAAATGCAAATGTTCATTATTGTACAATGATGTTTTTTTTATAATTATGTTGGGTACTGTGTTAGGATAGGCTGTGTTAGGATAGGCTAAGTGCTTTGTAAAATACAGTACGGTACGTATAAGGTACAGTTTGGACGTATGTTCCGACTTACGTCCAAATTCGGGTTACGACAGAGCGGAACCACTCTGGCCCAGCGTCGCGGATGTGGCGTCCCTCCTACAAAGCGCGACCAAAGACCCCCTCAGACTGAGGTCACCGGTGGCAACGTTTGTGCCCATCACCAGGGTTCACGGGCACACAGCCCAGGCATTCCCCACCGTGCCCCCGTTGGAGCCAAGTTTATCGGCTGTGTTTGGAGTCAGACAGACCAAACACGTCGGGAAGCGGATCTCGACGCCAGCGCCCGGTGACCAGCTCACCGCGAAGATGCAAGACAGGATACACCAGTGTGCATCTCAGGTTGGTGCGGCCACAAATAATATTGCGCTCCTAGCGCTCAGCATCGGGCGGGTCTCATCAGACGCCATGGTCGGAGACACGGCAGAAGTCGTAACCAACGTATGCACAGTGTTGGCGACGTGTGCGGCCCGCATTTCGGCTTGGTCAACAATACTGCAGAGACAGTTATGGTTGAGGTTATCGTCATACATTCCCGATGGCTTAAAAAAATATTTATTGGAGGGGCCGATTTCGAGCGATGGGTTATTTGGTGAACACTACCGCTCCGTCTTCGAGCAGCTGCACTCCTCATCAGAGGCATTGGAGCAGGTCCATAAACACACTGTGTCACCCAGATCAGAACCCCGCTCTGCACGCAGGCCCATCCATGTACGTGACCAGGGCAGAGGTTTCCGCCAGCAGCAGCGACGCTCTGCACCCACATCGACGTTCACAGTGCCGTTGCCACCAGTCCCACCGAGAAACCACCCTTCTTAAGGCTGGGGCAGAGCTCCGCGCTCGAGCGAGCGCGGCGCCCCGCTGTGTGAGCGCCGTGCGTGCGCCGTTGCACAAGCCCTTTGAACGTTCACGCGAACGCGCCAAGCTCCAATTTTACGAGCGCGTACGCGATGCGCGGTGTCTGACCAATCAGCGACCTCAGTTCAGTCTTCCAGAGGTCCGGGGCTCCTCGAGCCAGGGGCCGTCACCAACCATGGGCCGGCCAGCACCAGGACTACAAGAAGGGACATTATAAGAAATGACGGTTTGCAGGGGGTGTGTGTACTGATGACAGTTTCTCTGAGTGCTAATAAAGAAACTGTCTTAAAAAACAGTGTTCCTCATTTAAACACATTGAACCACTCTTTTTCGAGGTATGTAAACATCTCCACAAAAGTGTTATGTTACTGGTTTTAAACGATCTATCGAAGCTGCACAAAATGTGAATTTCTGCAATAATCAAACAGCGGGCCGGCCGACAGGTGCAGGCACAGATCTTGCTGTGACCACCCTCTGCCCCCCCCCCCCCACACACACACACACGAGGGTGGGGGCCCGCTCCTTCAGATGTCATCAAACGCAGAGCGGCATAGCACACATGCGAGTCAGAGACGCCTCCGTTCTCTCAAACCGTGTTAAAAATCATGAGCCTGGTGTTGAATAATTTGTTCAAACCAGGACTTTCTCGCCTATTCCTCCTTTCAGTTACCCTGAAGTAAGTACAGACAACAGACCACTTAAAAAAAGATGTTTGTCATGTCTGCCTGTTTCAAACAAAGAGCAGAGCAAGAGCTGTGACGTGGCGCTCGGTGAACGCCCCTTTCCCGGAGGGCCTATCATGGGGCCAACGCGGACTCTGTCCGCTTGGTGGTGGTAGAGGCCAGGCAGGCTATCTTCACTCATGAAGCAGGACAGCCAAGCAGCACCGTTGTCAGATCACAGCGCCGTGTGGCTCCAGTCCTGCTCGCTAAACAAATGGTTAAGGCGAGTAATCTGCCAGGGTTATACCCTACAGTTTGCAAGAGCACCACATAATTCAATGGGGTGCTACAAACGAAGCTAACCTCCACGGAGCAGGGCATGGCACTGCAGTTGGAAATTCAGGAACTATTAACAAAACACGTCATTTCCGGGGTTCCCTCAAGAAAGGAGAGGACCAGCTTTTATTCAAAGTACTTCCTCGTTCCCAAGAAGTCAGGAGGGTTGAGATCAATCTTAGATTTATCGCTCTTCAACAAGCAGATCCGCCGATCGCTCCCACCACGCCGCCCGACACCACCAGCTCATGGGCTGGGCTAACACGCAGCTAATGCCGGAGCTATTGCTTTTTTTTTCCCATTTATAGATGGCCTCCCTTCTCACCTTACAGCCATCCTCTCACAACAATATGAATTTTTCTTTCTTTTTTAATAGAGAGAAAGGAAAGACAGAAAGTTAGACAACAAAACAACAATTATCCACAAAAAGAGCACAACGCAAACACACCCATCCTCCATCCGCAATCCTGCAAAGCACATGACAGAACACAGCAACGAAACATACATGCATAAAGACTAATAATATTCATGACCTTGCAGTAGATTTCCATGAATAAACATACCCATATCTACAAATATATATATACAGTATACATACATATGCATTCATATCACATATCCATCTACATACAGGTAGTCCCCGATTTACGAGCGCTCTGATCTGCGAGGTTCCAGACTTACGAGCTGCGAATTTTTGGAAAAAACGAAAAAAATACTGAGTTTTCATGTGTTTTTTCACTACAGTTAGTTAGTTAAGCATATAAACACACGTTTCCGATCATTTTTATGCACTCAAAAGTAGTTTTTAGATGAAAATAGAGTGTTTTTAGTCGCGCTAGCGAAAACCGTTCCAATTTACGAGCGGATTTCCGGATTTACGAGAGAAATGGCGGCCGTTCCAAATTACGAGATTTCCGGTTTACGAGCGCCTCGTTGTAACGGATCTCGCTCGTAAATCGGGGACTACCTGTATCTGCATATGATAGCTACATATACATCCCTGCATCCATTTGTGTGTGGTTGTGAGCATGCATAAGTGAATACGGTTCCTCCAATAGAACATTTAGTAGCGATTGTGAAGCATCAGAGATCCGTCCCCCCAAGGCCGACCGCGAAGCATCAGATATCCGTCCCCCCAAGGCCCGAGGCAGACGAAAGGGCGATCAAAGCCCAAGACCCCAAGAAGGAGAGAACAGAGGTGTAAAAATGTTGCAGTACACCCGAGTCTCAAAATCCCTACATGTATTAATTTGAGATGAAGAGGGCAGAGGTGCGTGGTGAGGGATGGGGAGAAAATATCTGCAGGAACAATGCTCCCGCAGCAAGTCAGCTCCCCCGCTGACCCAACATACCCCCCCAGTTCGCCAAGGTCCACCCAAGGAGCGAGGCAAAAGAAACACCTCTCCGATCGCCAGGCCATTGAGTCCAAGACCAGAGAGGGACACGGCCACGAGGGCCGCCAACAGCAGAACCAACAGCCCACATCCACCAGGGCCACCACGACCCCTACGAACCGCAGTCAGCCCGCCGCCCAAGAAGACACAAAATCCCACATGGACGACAGGGCCAAGAGCGCCCGCCTATCCGCCGACAGAGCCAGGAAGCTCCGAGAACGGGCCCCAACCAGGTCCCGCACACCGGCCATGCAGATCCGCCGATCGCTCCCACCACGCCGCCCGACACCACCAGCTCATGGGCTGGGCTAACACGCAGCTAATGCCGGAGCTAATGCTAACGCGGGGACACCAAGCCGACAGGCGGCGGAGAGGCCATCTGCGTCCGGTAGCTTGCCTCGATGTCCGCTTGGCAGCCTAAGATGTCGGGGCCACCGAGCTAACGTGGAGAAACAGCGAGCGCAAAACAACCTTTTGGATAGGCTAACGAGCGCAGCTAATGGCGGGGGCTAACATCAGCCAACACGGCCCAGCTTGTTTTGGATGGACGAACACCGCGGAGAAACGGCTTCCAGTAAGTTATTAACTCTTTTTCTGGCTCCAAATGTATGGAGTTAACATGCTAACAGTCCTTCCTGTAAACAGTTTTAACCGCATGGAGCAGCATGAAGCTGCGAAGCTCGGACGTGCAAACAGACGAGATAAGCTTGACCAGCTCAAAGTAAGAAATTATATTTTTATTTGTTAGCCCTGGACTGTACAGTATGTGTTTTTTGAGAATTATGTACAGTGTAGCTATGTTAGGATAGGCGAAGTGCTTGGTAACTTGGTAACTGTTCATTACCGTACATGTACGTGTTCAGTGACGGCTCGTGTGGTATACTGTATACAGGTGGTCCCCGACCTACGAATTTTCGAGTTACGAATGATACGTAGGAACGGAACTCGTTCATAAGTCGGGGACCACCTGTAATTACACTCTGTAAGCTGAAAAAATATCTGCCGAGTGGTTTATGAGGTATTTATCTAAATAGTCACGGAAATAAATCGAAGCTAACACGACACGAGTGCGTCTCTAAAACAACGAATAAAAAAACAAATCTCATACAGGTCAACAGTTTGTAAATTAAACCCATATACAGTAGTTACATTCTGTAAGCTGAAAAAATATCCGCCGAGTGGTTTATGAGCTATTTATCTAAATAGTATCCGTTTACGGTAGTTAACCGCTAATAACGGTGCTAAAAAGATCTAATTTTTTTAAATCTCAAACATCTCATAAAGCTAGTCACTTGTAAATGTCCATACAGTGATTACATTCTGTAAGTTTCATAAAAATCTGTCCTGTGGTTCTTGACTTATCTTGCTAACAAACAGCTAACAAACAGCAAAAAGTATCTAAAAAAGCTAAGTCTGGTCCTCTGGACATTCAAAAAAAATTAAAACAAAACAAAGCAAAAAAAATGTAGAAACGTTTCGGCTTTCGTCCAAAATACTTCCTCAGTCTGAGTTGCTGTATTCAGCTCAGTCTTATAAATAGCACCCTCTCACAGTGGCTCAACCAGTTGGCTGATGACAGCCAAAACCAACTGCCCACATGATCAAGGAGGACCATCAGCCTAACGATGGATCGTTAGCACCCTGATGGTTGTTTGCTATTCACAGAGGGCTGAGTGATACTAGCAATAACAACATTGTAAGAGGGAGGACAGTTGAACCCGGAGGCCTCCACCCCGGTTCAATGATGGACGGTTTCTTTTCACAAAGATGGCCTCCTTTACTCCTCTCTCAAACCATCGTTCCTCTCTATCAAGGATGTGAACATCTTCATTTTGCTTTGTTTTGTTTTATTTTTTTTGAATGTCCAGAGGACCAGACTTAGCTTTTTTAGATTTTTCTACCTGGATTATTGAGCATGCATCAGGGTATAGCAAAAAGTAGTTACCTCCATAGCAGGAGGCCGGGCAACGACAGTCAGTCCCAGCAGAGGAGGCTTTTTTTGGACACATGAGCTGGAAACGGTCGGTGGACTCTCTGGAAGTGTCCCCCAGCCAACAAAAGTGGTACTGCATCATTTTTTGCCAAAATGAAAAACGGTCATATCTGAGCCAAAAATTGGTCTAAAAATATGGGGGAAAATCCATAAATAGTCTCACCTCTGTATAGATCGCAGGGCATGCAAATTAGGCAAAAAAAACTGCGACCTATAGTCCGAAAAATACGGTAGTTACTGTATTGAATTCATTAACTAAAGATCCATTCAAGCCGTTAGATCATAATAATAATAATAATAATTTTATTTAAAAGTGCCTTTCAAGACATCTAAGGTCACTTAACAAACACAGTTCAAACATAAGCAGTAACAAATTGAAATATAAAATACATAAAGAATATAAAATACAAAATAATGTAAAATATTGTATTGACAAAATGACAGATACCGGTAAAGGACAACACCCACCATGTTTTGAAATTGCATCGCCATTAATATGTAGTAGCCTGGTTAAAACCAGACCCTTGTCCTTCAAGTGAAACTAAACCCAAATTTAACTTTTTTTAGCTGATAAACTCCCTAGAATGTGTTTAAAATGTTTCCTAGCACTATTTCTGTGTAAATTTTCATGTATTTGTGCGTATTAGTTAAAATCGGCAATATTTGGTCTAAAAACGTGTTCACTGTAGCCCTATGGGTTTGTAGGTTTTGATAGATATATATTGTAGGACTTGGTACTCGTACAAAAGTTCAAGCAAAAGTTCATAGAACATCTGGTAAGAACCAAAATAACAAAGTCATTAATCTTAATCTTTAAACACTGAGTTTATCCTCTGAGATAAACTAAACTGTTTATGTTCGTGCAAAGCTCCCATTACTGACGGGAAACAGGCCCTATTCTGAGAACTGTTTTCATTCTTCCCCTAACGGGAAATCAGATTTCTTACATAAGTAATGACGTCAGATGAAGGTATAAATGAAGCTGCATTGCTATTCTGGACACAGATTCGGATTCAGATTTGGTATTGGACTGTTCAGCTGTATTTGTTCCATATTAACTTATTAAAAGAATTCCTCCTGCTGGCAAAGAAGAAAGGTCTCCTCGTCTCAATTATTTAATATGAAGGCAAGAAGCTTCAACAGTTGGCGCCCAAAGATGACTGATCGTGGAATGGTTTTAATCTAAGTTTAGGTGAAGGGTGATTTTTTATATTAAAGATAGGAATTAGTACAATCTTAGTGCTAATTATAATTTCCTTTTTGACATGTTGTGTCCTGCCGGCTGGGAGGCATTGGTGGACTCGTAAGATGATGAAAATAAATGGACCTGACTACAGCAAACAATTCGTCCAGCTTCGGATGGCCTCAGAGGACATGTCTCCCCGCCTCCCACTGAACTGACTGATGCTAGAAGGCCAATGGAGGCAGAGGGGGCTTAGTGGCCACTGGAGATCTGGTAACAAAGTGGAAAGTGACATGTTCCTTAAAGGAAAGCCCTCCTCCAGAACTTTGTCTTGCCCCAAAGAACACTATTTTGTTTTAAATGTTGCAATAAAAGAAGAAATTCATTGAACTGAACTGAACTTGGTTTAAGACATTACAGTATATTCTTTTATTCCTACCTTTTATTTTGAATATATTCATCTATAACAGGCATCATCGTGGACTTTTGATGCAGGACTTTTATATTCAATCAACGGCCGAAGCATTTAATCCATTTTTAAGTTTATGCACCATGAAGCATTTATCAGTGTTTAATGTTTTTATCATTTTTCTTGTATGCGTATTTTGTATATCATTCATTCTTTATGCATTTATGATTTTACTATTGTTCTAGCATTCATTCTTGTACATTTATTTTTGAATGTCAGTTATCCTTTATGATTGCATTCTTGTAAATTTCTTTTTAGGTTTTATTATTTTATCATTCTCTTTTATCATTATTTGCATTTATTTTCTTAATATCAATTAGTATTTTACAATTATGTTTATTAGTTTAAGTTTATCAATTTAGTATAACATCATTTTTAGTTTCATTTAGTTTCACAAAGGTTGGGCTTTACCATGAGTCTTATACGACAGGGACTGAGGTAAGAGGTAAGAATTAGCCACATGACCGATAAAGGTCTCTAACAATTGGTGGATGCCGCCACTCCTGGCCCATGGTGGGAGCTCTAGGGAGGGGAGTCCCAAGGAGAGATTTTGTCCCGCTAATAAATGAAATTAAGCCAGCAACGGGTTTTCGGCTCCTTCAGGAGTGGAAGCAACTGCCTTCATAGATTAGAATTAGGTAAGATAAATCCGTCATACCTTAAAGCCTTACATACAGTCTAGCTTAGTTTCTAGTTTAAGATTACACTTAAGGAGAATAGCTAAATTTTGTTAATATAGCTCAATTTGTTAATATATAACTTTTTATTATGTTAACTTTTATTAACTTCACTAGTATTATGCATGCAGCACTGAAAAATAGAAATTAGTCAGCCTTAGATTGAGATTTATCTTAGATAAATAAGGGAGGATTGTAGGTTTTGATATATATTGTAGGACTTGGTAAACATTAGTCAGTTCAGAAATCCAACACTCGTACAAAAGTTCAAGAGTTCATAGAACATCTGGTAAAGAACCACAATAACAAAGTCATTAATCTTAAACTTGTTTTCCTTCATGCGAGGGAAAAACTCTTACCCTCTGACGAGAAGCAGATAAGCTGAACTGTTTATGTTTCCTTGTAAGGAAGTACACTGTCCCTGCGTTTCCCAGAATTATTTTCATTTCTTCCCTGTCGGGAAGTAAACTCCTCTACTGACGTCAGATGAAGGGTATAAATGAATCTCCATTGCTATTCTGGGGACAGATTCGGATTTGATTTGGTATAAACTGTTCAGCTGTATTTGTTCCATATTAACTTATTAAAAGAATTCCTCCTGCTGGCAAAAAGAAGAAAGGTCTCCTCGTCTCAATTAATTAATATGAGGATCAGTGTTTGCCTCAACAACACGAACGCACCATCTGTGATGTAACACCGGGCAGAGCTCTGGGCTTGTCACAGTGCGCGGGTATGAGCAGCTCGACATGAAGGTAAGTCTGATACAGCATCAGACCTAAATTAGATCCTTTTGTTTCTTGTTCCATCACCCAAACTATTTTCTGCTTCCCAAAATGAAGACAAATACCTCAAATCTTCACTTATATTGCTAAATTCGTCGAGTTTTAAATTGTCCGCTATTAAAGAGACCAGAGCCATCAGCCTCACACTACGTCACAGATGGTGCGTTCGGGTGTAATCGGATTTCCCATGATTAAACATGGTTTGAAGTTCAAAATCACTTTTAAAGCAGAATTAAACTGATTTATCATTTTGTTTGCAAAAACGAACATATTCAAATGATAAAATATAATATATATTGAGCAATTTTATGAATAGTAAAAAAATCATGTCAGTGGAACTTTAAGTTGTGTTTAGGGGAGGAGTCGATTTGTGTTTAGAGGAGTCAAGTTGTGATTTCATGTGTCAAATTGTGATTGGGATCAGTTAAGTTGTGATCGGGGGAGGTGTCAAGTTGTTTATGGTTAGAGTCAAGTTGTGTTTATGGGAGGAGTTAAGTTGTGTTTAATGGGAGGAGTCAAGTTGTGTTTATGGGAGGAGTCAAGTTGTGATTAGGGGAGGAGTCAAGTGGTGATTAAGGGAGGAGTCAATTTGTGATTAGGGGAGGAGTCATGTTGTGTTTAGGGGAGGAGTCAAGTTGTGATTAGGGGAGGAGTCAAGTTGTGATTAGGGGAGGAGTCAAGTTGTGATTAGGGGAGGAGTCAAGTTGTGATTAGGGGAGGGGTCATGTTGTGTTTAGGGGAGTAGTCACATTGTGTTTAGGGGAGGAGTCACGTTGTGTTGGGGGAAGAGTCACGTTGTGTTTAGGGGAGGAGTCACATTCTGTTTAGGGAAGTAGTCAATTTGTGTTTAGGGGAGTAGTCAAGTTGTGATTAGGGGAAGAGTTAAAGCCCCACAGACATGATTTTTTAATTTGCATGAAATTGCTCAATATATATATATTTTATCATTTAAATATGTTCATTTTTGCAAATAAAATGATAAATCACTTTAATTTTGCTTTAAAAGTGATTTTGAACTTCAAGCCGTGTTTAATCTGGGGAAATCCGGTTACACACGAACGCACCATCTGTGACGTAACACCGGGCAGAGCTCTGGGCTTGTCACAGTGCGCGGGTATGAGCAGCTCGACATGAAGGTAAGTCTGATACAGCATCAGACCTAAATTAGATCCTGTTGTTTCTTGTTCCATCACCCAAACTATTTTCTGCTTCCCAAAATGAAGACAAATACCTCAAATCTTCACATAGATTGCAAAATTCGTCGAGTTTTAAATTGTCCGCTATTAAAGAGACCAGAGCCATCAGCCTCACACTACGTCACAGATGGTGCGTTCGGGTGTAATCGGATTTCCCATGATTAAACACGGTTTGAAGTTCAAGCAGAATTAAAGTGATTTATCATTTTGTTTGCAAAAACGAACATATTTAAATGATAAAATATAATATATATATTGAGCAATTTTATGAATAGTAAAAAAATCATGTCAGTGGACCTTTAAGTTGTGTTTAGGGGAGGAGTCGATTTGTGTTTAGAGGAGTCAAGTTGTGATTTCATGTGTCAAATTCTGATTGGGATCAGTTAAGTTGTGATCGGGGGAGGTGTCAAGTTGTTTATGGGAAGAGTCAAGTTGTGTTTATGGGAGGAGTTAAGTTGTGTTTAATGGGAGGAGTCAAGTTGTGTTTATGGGAGGAGTCAAGTTGTGATTAGGGGAGGAGTCAAGTTGTGATTAGGGGAGGAGTCAATTTGTGATTAGGGGAGGAGTCATGTTGTGTTTAGGGGAGGAGTCAAGTTGTGATTAGGGGAGGAGTCAAGTTGTGATTAGGGGAGGAGTCACGTTGTGTTTTGGGGAGGAGTCACGTTATGTTTAGGGGAGGAGTCAAGTTGTGTTTAGGGGAGGAGTCAAGTTGTGTTTAGGGGAGGAGTCAAGTTGTGACTGCAGGAGTAAAGTTGTGACTGCAGGAGTCAGGTTGTAACTGCAGGAGTCAAGTTGTGATTGCAGGAGTCAAGTTGTGTTTAGGGGATGAGTTAAAGCCCCACTGACATGATTCTTTAATTCTCATAAAATTGCTCAGAATATATATATATTATCATTTAAATATATTCATTTTTGCAAACAAAATGATAAATCTTTTTAATTTTGCTTTAAAAGTGATTTTGAACTTCAAGCCGTGTTTAATCTAGGGAAATCGGATTACACACGAACGCTCCATCTGTGACGTAACACCGGGCAGAGCTCTGGGCTTGTCACAGTGCGCGGGTAAGAGCAGCTCGACATGAAGGTAAGTCTGATACAGCATCAGACCTAAATTAGATCCTGTTGTTTCTTGTTCCATCACCCAAACTATTTTCTGCTTCCCAAAATGAAGACAAATAGCTCAAATCTTCACATAGATTGCTAAATTCATCGGGTTTTAAACTGGCCGCAATTAAAGAGACCAGAGCCCTCAGCCTCACGCTACGTCACAGATGGTGCGTTCGGATGTAATCGGATTCCCCATGATTAAAAACGGCTTGAAGTTCAAAATCACTTTTAAAGCAGAATTAAAGTGATTTAATATAATGTCACATTTATCATTTTGTTTGCAAAAACGAACATATTTAAATGATAAAATATATATATTTTGAGCAATTTTATGAATAGTAAAAAAATCATGTCAGTGGACCTTTAAGTTGTGTTTAGGGGAGGAGTCGATTTGTGTTTAGAGGAGTCAAGTTGTGATTGCAGGAGTCAAATTGTGATTGGGGATCAGTTAAGTTGTGACCGGGGGAGGTGTCAAGTTGTTTATGGGAGGAGTCATGTTGTGTTTATGGGAGGAGTTAAGTTGTGTTTAATGGGAGGAGTCAAGTTGTGTTCATGGTAGGAGTCAAGTTGTAATTAGGGGAGGAGTCAAGTTGTGATTAGGGGAGGTGTCAAGTTTTTTATGGGAGGAGTCAAGTTGTGTTTATGGGAGGAGTTAAGTTGTGTTTAGGGGAGGAGTCAAGTTGTGTTAATGGGAGGAGTCAAGTTGTGATTAGGGGAGGAGTCAAGTGGTGATTAAGGGAGGAGTCAATTTGTGATTAGGGGAGGAGTCAAGTTGTGATTAGGGGAGGAGTCAAGTTGTGATTAGGGGAGGAGTCAAGTTGTGATTAGGGGAGGGGTCATGTTGTGTTTAGGGGAGGAGTCACATTGTGTTTAGGGGAGGAGTCACGTTGTGTTAGGGGGAGGAGTCACGTTGTGTTTAGGGGAGGAGTTAAGTTGTGTGTAGGGGAGGAGTCAAGTTGTGTTAATGGGAGGAGTCAAGTTGTGTTTATGGGAGGAGTCAAGTGGTGATTAGGGGAGGAGTCAATTTGTGATTAGGGGAGGAGTCATGGTGTGTTTAGGGGAGGAGTCAAGTTGTGATTAGGGAGGAGTCAAGTTGTGATTAGGGGAGGAGTCAAGTTGTGATTAGGGGAGGAGTCAAGTTGTGTTTAGGGGAGGAGTCAAGTTGTGATTATAGGAGTCAAGTTGTGATTGCAAGAGTCTAGTTTTGATTGCAGGAGTCAAGTTGTGATTAGGGGAAGAGTTAAAGCCCCACTGGCATGGTTTTTTAATTTTCATAAAATTGCTCAAAATATATATCTTTTATCATTTAAATATGTTCATTTTTGCAAACAAAATTATAAATCACTTTAATTTTGCTTTAAAAGAGATTTTGAACTTCAAGCCGTGTTTAATCTGGGGATATCCGATTACACACGAACGCACCATCTGTGACGTAACACCGGGCAGAGCTCTGGGCTTGTCACAGTGCGCGGGTAATAGCAGCTCGACATGAAGGTAAGTCTGATACAGCATCAGACCTAAATTAGATCCTGTTGTTTCTTGTTCCATCACCCAAACTATTTTCTGCTTCCCAAAATGAAGACAAATAGCTCAAATCTTCACATAGATTGCTAAATTCATCGGGTTTTAAATTGGCCGCAATTAAAGAGACGAGAGCCCTCAGCCTCACGCTACGTCACAGATGGTGCCATCCATCCATCCATCCATCTTCTTCCGCTTATCCGGGGTCGGGTCGCGGGGGTAGCAGCCTAAGTAGGGAGGCCCAGACTTCCCTCTCCCCAGCCACTTGGAGCAGCTCCTCCGGGGGAATCCCAAGGCGTTCCCAGGCCAGCCGAGAAACATAGTCCCTCCAGCGCGTCCTGGGTCTTCCTCTGGGTCTCCTCCCGGTGGGACGTGCCCGGAACACCTCACCAGGGAGGCGTCCAGGAGGCATCCTAACCAGATGCCCGAGCCACCTCAACTGGCTCCTCTCGATGTGGAGAAGCAGCGGCTCTACTCCGAGTCCCTCCCGGATGACTGAGCTTCTCACCCTATCTCTAAGGGAGAGTCCAGCCACCCTGCGGAGAAAACTCATTTCAGCCGCTTGTATCCGAGATCTTGTTCTTTCGGTCATAACCCAAAGCTCATGACCATAGATGAGGGTGGGAACGTAGATCGATCGGTAAATTGAGAGCTTTGCCTTTTGACTCAGCTCTCTCTTCACCACGACAGACCGGTACAGCGCCCGCTTCACTGCGGACGCTGCACCTATCCGCCTATCGATCTCACGCTCCAGTTTTCCCTCATTCGTGAACAAGATCCCGAGATACTTAAACTCCTCCACTTGGGGCAGGACCTCCTCCCCGACCCGGAGAGGGCATGCTACCCTTTTCCGGCTCAAGACCATGGCCTCGGATTTGGAGGAACTGATCCTCATCCCGGCCGCATCACACTCGGCTGCAAACCGCTCCAGTGAAAGTTGTAAATCACGAACTGATGAAGCCAGTAGGACCACATCATCTGCAAAAAACAGAGAAGCGATTCTAAGGTCACCAAAACGGATCCTCTCAACACCTTGGCTGCGCCTAGAAATTCTGTCCATAAAAGTTATGAACAGAATCGGTGACAAAGGGCAACCTTGGCGGAGTCCAACTCTCACCGGAAACGAGCCTGACTTACTGCCGGCAATGCGGACCAAGCTCTGACACCGGTCGTACAGGGACCTAACAGCCCTTATCAAAGGGCCTGGTACCCCATACTCCCGGAGTACCCCCCACAGAACCCCCCGAGGGACGCGGTCGAATGCCTTCTCCAAGTCCACAAAGCACATGTAAACTGGTTGGGCAAACTCCCACGCACCCTCCAGGACCCTGCTGAGGGTGTAGAGCTGGTCCAGTGTTCCACGACCAGGACGAAAACCACACTGCTCCTCCTGAATCCGAGGTTCGACTATCCGACGGACCCTCCTCTCCAGAACCCCTGAATAGACCTTACCAGGGAGGCTTAAGAGTGTGATCCCCCTATAGTTGGAACACACCCTACGGTCCCCCTTTTTGAATAGGGGAACCACCACCCCAGTCTGCCAATCCAAGGGAACTGCCCCCGATGTCCACGCGATATTGCAGAGTCGCGTAAGCCAACACAACCCTACAACATCCAGAGCCCTAAGGAACTCCGGGCGAATCTCATCCACCCCCGGAGCCTTGCCACCGCGGAGCTTTTTAACCACCTCGGCGACCTCAGCACCAGAGATCGGAGAACCCGACCCAAAGTCCCCAGGCTCTGCTTCCTCAGTGGAAGACGTGCCAGTAGGATTGAGGAGGTCTTCGAAGTATTCCGCCCACCGACTCACAACATCCCGAGTTGAGGTCAGCAGCACGCCACCTCCACCATAAATGGTGTTGGTCTCGTACCTCTTTCCCCCCCTGAGACGCCGGATGGTGGACCAGAATCGCCTCGAAGCCGTACGGAAGTCATTCTCCATGGCCTCTCCGAACTCCTCCCACGCCCGAGTTTTTGCCTCAGCAACCACCCGAGCCGCATGCCGCTTGGACTGCCGGTACCTATCAGCTGCTTCCGGGGTCCCACAAGCCAAAAAGGCCCAATAGGACTCCTTCTTCAGCCTGACAGCATCCCTCACTGCCGGTGTCCACCACCGGGTTCGAGGGTTGCCACCACGACAGGCACCAACAACCTTGCGGCCACAGCTCCGATAAGCTGCCTCGACAATAGAGGCGCGGAACACGGCCCACTCGGACTCCATGTCCCCCGCCTCCCTCGGAACGTGTTCAAAGCTCTCCCGGAGGTGGGAGTTAAAGCTCCGTCTTACGGGAGACTCTGCCAGACGTTCCCAGCAGACCCTCACAATACGTTTGGGTCTGCCAGGTCTGACCGGCATCCTCCCCCACCATCGGAGCCAACTCACCACCAGGTAGTGGTCAGTTGACAGCTCCGCCCCTCTCCTCACCCGAGTGTCCAAGACATGCGGCCGCAGATCAGATGAGACGACAACAAAGTCGATCATCGAACTGCGACCTAGGGTGTCCTGGTGCCAAGAGCACATATGGACACCCTTATGCTTAAACATGGTGTTCGTTATGGACAATCCATGACGAGCACAGAAGTCCAATAACAGAACACCACTCTGGTTCAGATCAGGGGGGCCGTTCCTCCCAACCACACCCCTCCAGGTCTCACTGTCATTGCCCACGTGAGCGTTGAAGTCCCCCAGTAGAACAAGGGAGTCCCCAGGAGGCGCACTCTCCAATACCCCCTCCAAGGACTCCAAAAAGGGTGGGTAGTCTGAGCTGCCGTTTGGTGCATAGGCACAAACAACAGTCAGAGCCCGTCCCCCCACACGTAGGCGAAGGGAGGCTACCCTCTCGTTCACCGGGGTGAACCCCAACGTACAGGCACCAAGATGGGGGGCAACCAGTATGCCCACTCCTGCTCGGCGCCTCTCACCAGGGGCAACTCCAGAGTGGAAGAGTGTCCAACCCCTCTCAAGGAAACTGGTTCCAGAGCCAGAGCCATGCGTTGAGGTGAGTCCGACTATTTCTAGCCGGAACCTCTCAACCTCACACACTAGCTCAGGCTCCTTCCCCACCAGAGAGGTGACATTCCATGTCCCAATGGCCAGCTTCTGTAGCCGAGGATCAGACCGCCAGGGTCCCCGCCCTCGGCCACCACCCATCTCACATTGCACCCGACCCCTTTGGCCCCTCCCACAGGTGGTGAGCCCATGGGAAGGGGGACCCACGTCTCCTCTTCGGGCTGTGCCCGGCCGGGCTCCATGGGTAAAAGCCCGGCCACCAGGCGCTCGCCAGCGTGCCCCACCTCCGGGCCTGGCTCCAGAGTGGGGCCCCGGTGACCCGCGTCCGGGCGAGGGAAAACTTAGTCCATTAATTGTACTCATCATAGGGGTTTTTGGGCTGCACTTTGTCTGATCCCTCACCTAGGACCTGTCTGCCTTGGGTGACCCTTCTAGGGGCATGAAGCCCCTGACAGCATAGCTCCTAGGATCATTGAGACACTCAAACCCCTCCACCACGGTAAGGTGGCAGCCCACAGGTGGTGCGTTCGGATGTAATCGGATTCCCCATGATTAAAAATGGCTTGAAGTTCAAAATCACTTTTAAAGCAGAATTAAAGTGATTTAATATAATGTCACATTTATCATTTTGTTTGCAAAAACGTACATATTTAAATGATAAAATATATATATATTTTGAGCAATTTTATGAATAGTAAAAAAATCATGTCAGTGGACCTTTAAGTTGTGTTTAGGGGAGGAGTCGATTTGTGTTTAGAGGAGTCAAGTTGTGATTGCAGGAGTCAAATTGTGATTGGGGATCAGTTAAGTTGTGATCGGGGGAGGTGTCAAGTTGTTTATGGGAGGAGTCACGTTGTGTTTATGGGAGGAGTTAAGTTGTGTTTAATGGGAGGAGTCAAGTTGTGTTCATGGGAGGAGTCAAGTTGTGATTAGGGGAGGAGTCAAGTTGTGATTAGGGGAGGAGTCAATTTGTGATTAGGGGAGGAGTCATGTTGTGTTTAGGGGAGGGGTCAAGTTGTGATTAGGGGAGGAGTCAAGTTGTGATTAGGGGAGGAGTCAAGTTGTGATTGGGGGGGAGTCATGTTGTGTTTAGGGGAGGAGTCACGTTATGTTTAGGGGAGGAGTCAAGTTGTGATTAGGGGAAGAGTTAAAGCCCCACAGACATGATTTTTTAATTTGCATGAAATTATTCAAAATATATATATTTTATCATTTAAATATGTTCATTTTTGCAAACAAAATGATAAATCACTTTAATTTTGCTTTAAAAGTGATTTTGAACTTCAAGCCGTGTTTAATCTGGGGAAATCCGGTTACACACGAACGCACCATCTGTGATGTAACACCGGGCAGAGCTCTGGGCTTGTCACAGTGCGCGGGTATGAGCAGCTCGACATGAAGGTAAGTCTGATACAGCATCAGACCTAAATTAGATCCTTTTGTTTCTTGTTCCATCACCCAAACTATTTTCTGCTTCCCAAAATGAAGACAAATACCTCAAATCTTCACTTATATTGCTAAATTCGTCGAGTTTTAAATTGTCCGCTATTAAAGAGACCAGAGCCATCAGCCTCACACTACGTCACAGATGGTGCGTTCGGGTGTAATCGGATTTCCCATGATTAAACATGGTTTGAAGTTCAAAATCACTTTTAAAGCAGAATTAAACTGATTTATCATTTTGTTTGCAAAAACGAACATATTCAAATGATAAAATATAATATATATTGAGCAATTTTATGAATAGTAAAAAAATCATGTCAGTGGAACTTTAAGTTGTGTTTAGGGGAGGAGTCGATTTGTGTTTAGAGGAGTCAAGTTGTGATTTCATGTGTCAAATTGTGATTGGGATCAGTTAAGTTGTGATCGGGGGAGGTGTCAAGTTGTTTATGGTTAGAGTCAAGTTGTGTTTATGGGAGGAGTTAAGTTGTGTTTAATGGGAGGAGTCAAGTTGTGTTTATGGGAGGAGTCAAGTTGTGATTAGGGGAGGAGTCAAGTGGTGATTAAGGGAGGAGTCAATTTGTGATTAGGGGAGGAGTCATGTTGTGTTTAGGGGAGGAGTCAAGTTGTGATTAGGGGAGGAGTCAAGTTGTGATTAGGGGAGGAGTCAAGTTGTGATTAGGGGAGGGGTCATGTTGTGTTTAGGGGAGTAGTCACATTGTGTTTAGGGGAGGAGTCACGTTGTGTTGGGGGAAGAGTCACGTTGTGTTTAGGGGAGGAGTCACATTCTGTTTAGGGAAGTAGTCAAGTTGTGTTTAGGGGAGTAGTCAAGTTGTGATTAGGGGAAGAGTTAAAGCCCCACAGACATGATTTTTTAATTTGCATGAAATTGCTCAATATATATATATTTTATCATTTAAATATGTTCATTTTTGCAAATAAAATGATAAATCACTTTAATTTTGCTTTAAAAGTGATTTTGAACTTCAAGCCGTGTTTAATCTGGGGAAATCCGGTTACACACGAACGCACCATCTGTGACGTAACACCGGGCAGAGCTCTGGGCTTGTCACAGTGCGCGGGTATGAGCAGCTCGACATGAAGGTAAGTCTGATACAGCATCAGACCTAAATTAGATCCTGTTGTTTCTTGTTCCATCACCCAAACTATTTTCTGCTTCCCAAAATGAAGACAAATACCTCAAATCTTCACATAGATTGCAAAATTCGTCGAGTTTTAAATTGTCCGCTATTAAAGAGACCAGAGCCATCAGCCTCACACTACGTCACAGATGGTGCGTTCGGGTGTAATCGGATTTCCCATGATTAAACACGGTTTGAAGTTCAAGCAGAATTAAAGTGATTTATCATTTTGTTTGCAAAAACGAACATATTTAAATGATAAAATATAATATATATATTGAGCAATTTTATGAATAGTAAAAAAATCATGTCAGTGGACCTTTAAGTTGTGTTTAGGGGAGGAGTCGATTTGTGTTTAGAGGAGTCAAGTTGTGATTTCATGTGTCAAATTCTGATTGGGATCAGTTAAGTTGTGATCGGGGGAGGTGTCAAGTTGTTTATGGGAAGAGTCAAGTTGTGTTTATGGGAGGAGTTAAGTTGTGTTTAATGGGAGGAGTCAAGTTGTGTTTATGGGAGGAGTCAAGTTGTGATTAGGGGAGGAGTCAAGTTGTGATTAGGGGAGGAGTCAATTTGTGATTAGGGGAGGAGTCATGTTGTGTTTAGGGGAGGAGTCAAGTTGTGAGTAGGGGAGGAGTCAAGTTGTGATTAGGGGAGGAGTCACGTTGTGTTTTGGGGAGGAGTCACGTTATGTTTAGGGGAGGAGTCAAGTTGTGTTTAGGGGAGGAGTCAAGTTGTGTTTAGGGGAGGAGTCAAGTTGTGACTGCAGGAGTAAAGTTGTGACTGCAGGAGTCAGGTTGTAACTGCAGGAGTCAAGTTGTGATTGCAGGAGTCAAGTTGTGTTTAGGGGATGAGTTAAAGCCCCACTGACATGATTCTTTAATTCTCATAAAATTGCTCAGAATATATATATATATTATCATTTAAATATATTCATTTTTGCAAACAAAATGATAAATCTTTTTAATTTTGCTTTAAAAGTGATTTTGAACTTCAAGCCGTGTTTAATCTAGGGAAATCGGATTACACACGAACGCTCCATCTGTGACGTAACACCAGGCAGAATCTGTGACGTAACACCAGGCAGAGCTCTGGGCTTGTCACAGTGCGCGGGTATGTGCAGCTCGACATGAAGGTAAGTCTGATACAGCATCAGACCTAAATTAGATCCTGTTGTTTCTTGTTCCATCACCCAAACTATTTTCTGCTTCCCAAAATGAAGACAAATAGCTCAAATCTTCACATAGATTGCTAAATTCATCGGGTTTTAAACTGGCCGCAATTACAGAGACCAGAGCCCTCAGCCTCACACTACGTCACAGATGGTGCGTTCGGATGTAATCGGATTCCCCATGATTAAAAACGGCTTGAAGTTCAAAATCACTTTTAAAGCAGAATTAAAGTGATTTAATATAATGTCACATTTATCATTTTGTTTGCAAAAACGAACATATTTAAATGATAAAATATATATATTTTGAGCAATTTTATGAATAGTAAAAAAATCATGTCAGTGGACCTTTAAGTTGTGTTTAGGGGAGGAGTCGATTTGTGTTTAGAGGAGTCAAGTTGTGATTGCAGGAGTCAAATTGTGATTGGGGATCAGTTAAGTTGTGACCGGGGGAGGTGTCAAGTTGTTTATGGGAGGAGTCATGTTGTGTTTATGGGAGGAGTTAAGTTGTGTTTAATGGGAGGAGTCAAGTTGTGTTCATGGTAGGAGTCAAGTTGTAATTAGGGGAGGAGTCAAGTTGTGATTAGGGGAGGTGTCAAGTTTTTTATGGGAGGAGTCAAGTTGTGTTTATGGGAGGAGTTAAGTTGTGTTTAGGGGAGGAGTCAAGTTGTGTTAATGGGAGGAGTCAAGTTGTGATTAGGGGAGGAGTCAAGTGGTGATTAAGGGAGGAGTCAATTTGTGATTAGGGGAGGAGTCAAGTTGTGATTAGGGGAGGAGTCAAGTTGTGATTAGGGGAGGAGTCAAGTTGTGATTAGGGGAGGAGTCATGTTGTGTTTAGGGGAGGAGTCACATTGTGTTTAGGGGAGGAGTCACGTTGTGTTAGGGGGAGGAGTCACGTTGTGTTTAGGGGAGGAGTTAAGTTGTGTGTAGGGGAGGAGTCAAGTTGTGTTAATGGGAGGAGTCAAGTTGTGTTTATGGGAGGAGTCAAGTGGTGATTAGGGGAGGAGTCAATTTGTGATTAGGGGAGGAGTCATGGTGTGTTTAGGGGAGGAGTCAAGTTGTGATTAGGGAGGAGTCAAGTTGTGATTAGGGGAGGAGTCAAGTTGTGATTAGGGGAGGAGTCAAGTTGTGTTTAGGGGAGGAGTCAAGTTGTGATTATAGGAGTCAAGTTGTGATTGCAAGAGTCTAGTTTTGATTGCAGGAGTCAAGTTGTGATTAGGGGAAGAGTTAAAGCCCCACTGGCATGGTTTTTTAATTTTCATAAAATTGCTCAAAATATATATCTTTTATCATTTAAATATGTTCATTTTTGCAAACAAAATTATAAATCACTTTAATTTTGCTTTAAAAGAGATTTTGAACTTCAAGCCGTGTTTAATCTGGGGATATCCGATTACACACGAACGCACCATCTGTGACGTAACACCGGGCAGAGCTCTGGGCTTGTCACAGTGGGCGGGTAATAGCAGCTCGACATGAAGGTAAGTCTGATACAGCATCAGACCTAAATTAGATCCTGTTGTTTCTTGTTCCATCACCCAAACTATTTTCTGCTTCCCAAAATGAAGACAAATAGCTCAAATCTTCACATAGATTGCTAAATTCATCGGGTTTTAAATTGGCCGCAATTAAAGAGACGAGAGCCCTCAGCCTCACGCTACGTCACAGATGGTGCCATCCATCCATCCATCCATCCATCTTCTTCCGCTTATCCGGGGTCGGGTCGCGGGGGTAGCAGCCTAAGTAGGGAGGCCCAGACTTCCCTCTCCCCAGCCACTTGGAGCAGCTCCTCCGGGGGAATCCCAAGGCGTTCCCAGGCCAGCCGAGAAACATAGTCCCTCCAGCGCGTCCTGGGTCTTCCTCTGGGTCTCCTCCCGGTGGGACATGCCCGGAACACCTCACCAGGGAGGCGTCCAGGAGGCATCCTAACCAGATGCCCGAGCCACCTCAACTGGCTCCTCTCGATGTGGAGAAGCAGCGGCTCTACTCCGAGTCCCTCCCGGATGACTGAGCTTCTCACCCTATCTCTAAGGGAGAGTCCAGCCACCCTGCGGAGAAAACTCATTTCAGCCGCTTGTATCCGAGATCTTGTTCTTTCGGTCATAACCCAAAGCTCATGACCATAGATGAGGGTGGGAACGTAGATCGATCGGTAAATTGAGAGCTTTGCCTTTTGACTCAGCTCTCTCTTCACCACGACAGACCGGTACAGCGCCCGCTTCACTGCGGACGCTGCACCTATCCGCCTATCGATCTCACGCTCCAGTTTTCCCTCATTCGTGAACAAGATCCCGAGATACTTAAACTCCTCCACTTGGGGCAGGACCTCCTCCCCGACCCGGAGAGGGCATGCTACCCTTTTCCGGCTCAAGACCATGGCCTCGGATTTGGAGGAACTGATCCTCATCCCGGCCGCATCACACTCGGCTGCAAACCGCTCCAGTGAAAGTTGTAAATCACGAACTGATGAAGCCAGTAGGACCACATCATCTGCAAAAAACAGAGAAGCGATTCTAAGGTCACCAAAACGGATCCTCTCAACACCTTGGCTGCGCCTAGAAATTCTGTCCATAAAAGTTATGAACAGAATCGGTGACAAAGGGCAACCTTGGCGGAGTCCAACTCTCACCGGAAACGAGCCTGACTTACTGCCGGCAATGCGGACCAAGCTCTGACACCGGTCGTACAGGGACCTAACAGCCCTTATCAAAGGGCCTGGTACCCCATACTCCCGGAGTACCCCCCACAGAACCCCCCGAGGGACGCGGTCGAATGCCTTCTCCAAGTCCACAAAACACATGTAAACTGGTTGGGCAAACTCCCACGCACCCTCCAGGACCCTGCTGAGGGTGTAGAGCTGGTCCAGTGTTCCA
>JBBPBX010028614.1:0-12778 GCA_038048925.1 Garcialebias charrua
CCTCTGTGGCCAGGTAGGGGTTCTGGTGCAGGCTCCAAATGGGCCTCTCCTCCTACTCCAGTGGACCTCAACCTCCTGGGGGAGATCAAGGGCACCTCCTTCAAACCTGGAGTAGTCGGTCCTGTTCCCGCCTTCTTGTCCTCCAGATAAGCTTTAAATACCAAGTCCAGGAACTCTGTGCTGGACCTGCTGTCCTCTGTGTTTTCTGGGAGTTCCCCCAGAAGGTCTGCCGTCGCCGGGGGGTCCCTTGGGACCATATCCAGAGGACATTCCCCCATCTCCTCATCGGTGGGTTCAGCTCCAGGTGGATCCGGAACAGGGCCTCCAGTCAGACCGGTCCTCTTCTCCTGTTGGTCTGGTCCCAGGATGGATCTGGAGGCCCCCAGCCCTGGGTCAATAGTTTTGGAGGCAGCTGGTTTTATGTTGCTCTTGCCCCGATTTGGTTCCCGTTGGGTTAATGGTGCCAGGCCTTCTCCTAGTTTGTGCCATATTAAAGGGGCCCCGGGGTTCTGAGGCACTTCTGTCGCTGATGGGTTATCTGCCTTCTTCTCGATGCCTACAGGGCCTTTTCTGACTGGTGGGGGTGGAACAGGAAAGTCCTTTGAGCAACCAGCTCTGGGTGGGGATCTATTCAGTGATTGAACCTCATTCCCCAAAGATGTTGTTGCCGGTTTCTGCTTCCCCGGTGGGAAGGTCTCCAGGACCCTCTCAGAAGGGTTTTGTTGCTGTAGGGGCACATCTGGGTCCCCAGAGGTCCCTCCAGAAAATCCTTGTATAAGTAGATTTTCTACTTGATTGAGAGTGCTTGGCAACAATCTCCGACCCAAGTTCTTTTTTGCCCATTTGACGGCTGTATCAAAGGGGGCCCAAATGTCACTCTCCACCTCCCCTGTCAGCTCCACTTTAATTTGCTCATCACTCTTTTTGGATCACACCCAGTCTCCAGGCATGCTTACTCAAGGATTACAAATTCCTAAAAAAAAGAGCCATTTGGCTGGGCTCTGGTAAAGATGGTACTGATTTAAATATCCTGGGATTTCCAGTGTTAATCATGTCCACATAGTCTATGACTAAATGTTTAAATGGTCCTTCTGGAACAGGAATGTGTCCAACAGGTGGCTTTATACCTTTTCTGACATTATTCTTTGCACAAATGTCCACATAGTCTATGACTAAATGTTTAAATGGTCCTTCTGGAACAGGAATGTGTCCAACAGGTGGCTTTATACCTTTTCTGACATTATTCTTTGCACAAATGTCACACAAGTCTAGCACTTCATCAACCATTGCTCTCTGATATGGGGACCAATAGCCTTGTTCCTTTAATCTGTTCATGACTTCACTTTGTCTACAATGATCTACACTGTGACTTTCTGATATCAAAATTGTCAGTAATGATACTGGTGCGACAATCAATCCTTCATGAGATCTCCACAACCCATAATCATCTTGAGTTGCTCCTCTTTGAACTCAAAACCGCTTTTCACTCTGTGTTGCATTGTTCTGAATGTGAATGATGTCATCTGGTGTCATTACTGGTTCAAGTGAGATTACTGGTGTTAAAATTGCTGTTTTACATCCTGACGCGATTTTTGCTATGTCGTCTGCTGCGTTATTTCCTAAGATTATTTCATCATTACCCTTTCGATGTGCAAGGCATTTGATTATGGCTAATTTTGTGGGAAACATCATGGCAGACATTAATTCATTTATCTGTTTCCCATGTTGGATGGGACTTCTATCCGTCTTTTTGAAACCTCTTTGCTTCCATACGTTACCAAACAAGTGGCAAACGCCATGAGCATAAGAAGAGTCAGTAAAAATGTTAGCAACCTTTTTGCTAGCTAATTTGCATGCTTCTGTTAGTGCCTTTAACTCAGCCAGTTGTGCTGAACATGGTTGTTCACATTTCTCTGCTTTTATTGTGTGAAATTTTCCATTTGACTTTGCTACTACTGCAAAACCTGCGTGGTTTCCTATGTTATCTCTGAAACATGATCCTTCAACAAAATTATGTGACGTCAGCGTTTGTCATGGGAGTAGACTCCAAATCTGGTCTCAGCTTGGTATATTTTGCTGCTTCTGCTACACATTCATGTGGTTCCCCCTTCAAACTCGATAGGAACTAAGGTAGCAAGATTCGTTGTGGTGCATCTTTTGAAGGTAATGTCAGGGTATGTTAACAGTGGCGTGTACTGTAAACATCTTGATGAGGTTAATACAAAATTTCCTTGGCTGATAAGTTATGTGATTTTGTGATGTGTTTGAATTATCACTGGGTAGCCCATGGTTATTACTGATGCTTTTTCATAAGCATAGTGAACTGCTGCTACTCCTTGATAGCAACTTGGCCAACCTTGGACAACATTGTCCAGTTTAGTGCTGTAATAGGCGATTGGTTGTTTTCGCCTTCCAGCACAAGTTTCCTGCATCAAAACTGCTGATGCATACTTTTCATGTCTGTTTGCTACATACAGAAAAAATGGTTTTGTGTAGTCTGGTGTTGCCAAACATGGTGCAGTTTGTAAGTCCTGTTTGATTGTTTCAAAAGCTACTTTTGCTTCAGGTGTCCATTTTAGAGGTGCTTTTAATGATTGACTTTCAGTTTGTTTAATTAGTTCTCTTAGTGGAGAGGTTTTTTCTGCATAATTTTCAATCCACTCTGAACTAAATCCGGTCATCCCTAAAAATGTCATCATTTGGCTAACATTTTGAGGTGATGGAGCTTTACTTATCCCTTCTAGATGTTCTGGGGATATGGAGACAGTCCCATGTGAGATTAGTCTCCCAAGGTATTCAACCTGTGGTTTGCAAAACTGTAATTTTGTTAGAGAGGACTTGTGTCCTCCCTTTGCTAGTTTTTGTAGAACCTTGATAGTGTCCTGATAACAATCCTCAATTGTGGCAGATGAAATCAGGATGTCATCAACAAATTGAATAAAGTTACTGTTAATAACAAGGCCTTCCATGTCTTGTCTCAGAAGCTGATTAAACACATGCGGACTATGTTTAAAACCTTGTGGCATGCGTCTATAACAGTACTGTTTGCCTTGAAATATGAACGCAAATAGATATTGCGATTCTTCTGCCAATGGGATGCTAAAAAATGCTGAACACAGATCAATTACTATAAAATATTTAGAATCAGGTGGAATGTTAGTCAAAAGAGTATGTGGATTTGGAACTTCTGCCATTACATCTTCCACTATCTCATTCACAGCCCTTAAATCATGTACAAGCTTGTACTTTGATTTATCTGCTTTTAAAACTGGTAAAATTGGAGTGTTGCATGAACATTTTGTTTCTTTCAATACTCCTGCTTTCAGCAAACCTTTAATCGTTTCGCCAATACCCTTTTCTGCTTCTGGCTTCATTGGATATTGGGGACGATATGGTAGTCTCACATTTGGTTTTAATTCAATCTGCATTGGGTTTGTAGATTTTATCAAACCAACATCAGTGTCATGTGTGGACCAGAACTCTTCTGGCACTTGTTTTAACATTTCCTCTTTTAAAGTATCTCATTTGTTTTCAAGTATAAAATAGTCTCACATTCTTGTCTTTACTGGTACAGTTATTACCTGTGGTGTTGCTGTTACAAAAGAACCACAAAGTATTTTGATCATGTTTGTATCATCTGTTGTAAAAATTAGTTTTCTGTAGCTTTCCACTCAGTTTTGGATGTAGTTAGAATCATTGGTCCCAAATCTTTTGATTCAAATCCTTCATTAACCATTAAGGTTATGTGTGGTGCAGAATTAGGAACATTATACCATTTTGAGATAAAAGGATTTGTTTCTACATTTGCAACTGCACCTTGTGCACCTATGATGATGTACTGAATTGTAAGATTTACATGCACATTTTTTGTTTCTTGGTTCCATTTGTCCTCAAATAATTTGCTACATGATGGGTCAAAATACATAGTACAATGATAGTCACTTATTGGTCGGCTTGCATTTGGAAGTTGTGCTTTAATGTATTGTTCCCATTTGCCAAAAACTTCAGATATTGGTTTATCAATGTTTCCCAGCCAATAAACATTTGCATAATGGGCAGCACGGTGGCACAACTGGTAGAGCTGCTGCCTCTCAGCGAGAAGGTTGCCGGTTCAAATCCCGGTCCGGGGGCCTTTCTGGGTGGAGTTTGCATGTTCTCCCCGTGCATGCGTGGGTTTCCTCCGGGTACTCCGGTTTCCTCCCACAGACCAAAAAACATGCTTGTTAGGCTGATTGGTGACTCTAAATTGACCCTAGGTGTGAGTGAGAGAGTGGATGGTTGTTTGGTGTGAGTGAGACAGGTCCCTCTTGTAAATGAGTCCCCGTGACTCAACGAGGCTAGCCTGTATAAATAAAGGTTGAATGAATGAATGAATGAATGAAATAATCAGTTTGTGCATACATTTGAAATTCTAACCCAGAGCTGTCAATGTAGACTCCTTGTGGAGAACACCATATTTTTGTATTTAATTTGCATAGCGCATCTCTCCCTAAAAGGCTAATAGGAGTTTGGTCTGATACTAAAATTGGAATTTCAACTTTAGTTTGATTTACCATTAAGTTTACTGGAGCTGTCATTTGATTAACTTGTTTTCTTCCCGAGAATCCCACTGTCTTGACATATTTGCCTGACATTTTGAGGTGTTCAGCGTGTTCTGACTTCACGCATGTGAATGACGCTCCTATGTCCACTAGCATTGGTACAGATTTTCCTACTAATTTTACTTCAACTATTGGGTCAGCATCTGAATTTTGGGTCAAAATTGGTAGTTCACACCTCATAATGGGATCCTCTGGGCATCCCTAGAATCTTGTTGTTTTGTAAATGGATGAACCGGGCCTCTGGGCTTTCCCCGGCCGGACCTCATCCCCAGGCCACGTCCAGTCCAGTTAGGGTTTTGGGCGGGATTACCACATTGTTTAAATCTGTGTCCCATTTGCCTACAGTTCCGACATGGCCCCAAAACTGTGCCTTGTTGTCTTTGCCAGTTTTGTTGGTAAGTGGGCCTTCTCAGTCCACCAGGTCCACCCATCTGACCTGAGTAAACATTTATGACAGGGGGAGGTGTTCCCATTGTCCTTGTGTCTTGTGGAAGTTGCATTTGTGTCCTAATGTAACCAGGTACATTGTTGGTGTTTGGCTGTATGACAGGAACCTGAGTCTTTTCTTTTGTTTTGTTCTGCAGTTCACTGATGTGAAGCTGTGTTAGCTTTCTTTGTGCATTCAGGTCTGCGTCTTGCAGCTTTTTGACGTCTTTTCTGAATTTTTCAACTGCATGAACCACATATTTGCGGAAATCTGCATGGCTTTTTGAATGCAGGGCTACCATATCCTCCAGTTTCTCTCGCACTGGGGTTGGCATTGCGCTCACCACGGCTGACCTGAACAAAGATGTAATGACAAGACTTTGAGTCGGGTCTTCTTCCGTTTCCGGTCTCCATCTTTTCAGTTGTTTGTCAACATATGTTGCTAGGTTTTCATCATCCAGCAATGGTTCAGCCTTTAATGAGTTTGGGTCCAGCCTACTGGGATATTGTGCCCTTAACATTGCCCAAATCTAATTTCTGTATGCATTGAATTCTATGCCATCAGCACAAGGTTCAGCCATCCATCCAACTCCATGTTGTTCTAGCATGGGTTGCATTGCTGTGAGTCCAATGGTCCGTGACCAGATTGCTTTCAGGTCCCCCAAGGCAAGTAGAAGTCCTGTTGTCTCTGCCTCAAAGCTTCTTATCCAACGCCCTGCTCCCACCTGGACCTCAGGTAACCAAGGGATGAGTCCAACCAGGTCCAGAGATCCTCCTGGAATGTAATTTGCAATTGCTCCTTTAATTAAAATTGGATACTTCCCAGAGCTGCCCATGTGATCTTGGACTAATGCTTCATATCTTTCTGGTTGGTAAAGAACTTCTACTGGTCTTAAATTATATGTTTCCACTGTTGCACTTTCACCTCTTTCATTGATATTGCTAGATGGTGATTTAATATCCCGCTCTGGTGATTTGCAGTTTGGTCTGTATTTTAAGTTAAAGTCTTTTTGTGAACTTCGTGAACTACCACTTGCTTGTTTATCTTGACTTTTATTAGTTTGAATTTTTGTCATTGCTTGGTCAATCTCAGATTCAATGTGTGATATTTCATCTCGTAATTTTTGTCTGTCTGGTTCTTCATTATTGGGATTTAATTTTATCCAATATGAATCACCCCCAGGTGTTCTGCGGATTATGTCACCTCTTCCTGCAAAACAATCAGTAAACAAGCCTGGTTTGTTAAACTCACCTCTCTTTACAATGCTACAAAGATTAGGAGAATCAATACGTAGATCAGGTGACTTCTTACTAGTGTCCTGTTTGTCATCACCGGTTTGTGCTTCAGACAATGCGTTTTTGTCAGATCTGATTGTGTGTTCTGCGCTATTTATATTTTCAGGAATATTGGAGAGATCTAGAATTGTTTTCTGGTTGTGAAGGTCAAAATCTCCTTTGATTGTAACACTTCCAATCAAAGGGTAAAGTGATTTGATCGAGTCATCTTTCAGTTCATTTAAGTCTTTGTGTTCCATCATGTTTGATCCAATGCGATCATTCTGTTGTTGTTTCATATTAGGGCGTATGTAAGGCGGCCGTGGTGTAGTGCGGCCGTGGTGTAGTGGTAATGGCAGTCGTCTCCCGATCGGAAAGTTGGCGGTTCGACTCCCGGGACCCGCACCATGTGTCGTTGTGTCCTTGGGCAAGACACTTAACCCTGAGTTGCTCCCGGTAGGACTGGAAAGCACCTTGCATGGTAGTCTGCCGCCACCGGTTTATGAATGTGTGTAGCATTCAATATATGTGTAGCACTTTGAGATTTTCAGTAATGAAAAGTGCGTTATAAATTGAATTAATTATTATTATTATTATTATTATGTAAGCATTTTTCAATGACACTCTATACTTCACTCCTTCGTCGTGAAATAATTTCAAAACCTACAGTTCCAGCCTTCATTTTTCTACGCGTTTCTTTGAGCTGTCGTTTGGTTTATAATCTGAAATTCGTAATTTCAAATCATCACACAAAGAAAGATCAAATGTTCCTCCTTCTGGCCATGGAGTGGTTAATTTTTCCATCCGTTTCTGCCATTTCGCAGAAATCTTTTGAATGGCTTTTGCTAAATCTGGGTTTTTGATTGACAGGACTGCTACCTGTTTAACAGACATTGGCCCTCATGCACGAACCGTTTGTACGCACAGATTTGTTCTTAAACTGTGCGTACGAGTGATTTAGGATCATTTGTGGCATCCAACAATGTTTTCGTATCCTAGGATTTTTCTCAGATACGAACAAAATTTACGAGTGGTCCGGACCTGTCGTATATTTTACGAGCAGTCGGTCCGCTGTTATCCAGATGGATTTCCTTCACTAATAACTTCATATTTCGTTATTTAGAAAATATTTTGGGTTTAAAAAAATCACGCACCATAATTATTCTTGACAATAGGTTATTCTGTTTGAATTAGAATTATAATTTTAAGTTTAATTTGTCTGGTGTGTCGCGCAGGCCGTGCGCTCCCCTTGGTCATCAAAGCCGCTCCTCATATTAACACCCAGGTACATAAAATCCCCATACACCGCCGCAGAACAAGTACGAATTATACTGATCTTGTGCCAAACACCATCGGAGCAATTGATTATTATATCTGATTCGAAATATAACCTGCAGAATGTAGTTGCGCCCTGACCAGGAGGTGCGCACCGACCAGGAGGTGCGCACTGACCAGGAGGTGCGCCCTGACCAGGAGGTGCGCACTGACCAGGAGGTGCGCACCGACCAGGAGGTGCGCCCTGACCAGGAGGTGCGCACTGACCAGGAGGTGCGCACCGACCAGGAGGTGCGCCTGACCAGGAGGTGCGCACTGACCAGGAGGTGCGCCTGACCAGGAGGTGCGCCTGACCAGGAGGTGCGCACCGACCAGGAGGTGCGCCCTGACCAGGAGGTGCGCACTGACCAGGAGGTGCGCACCGACCAGGAGGTGCGCCCTGACCAGGAGGTGCGCACTGACCAGGAGGTGCGCACCGACCAGGAGGTGCGCCCTGACCAGGAGGTGCGCCCTGACCAGGAGGTGCGCCCTGACCAGGAGGTGCGCACTGACCAGGAGGTGCGCGCATCATTTGTGCTGCAAAACATGTTGGCACGCATCTTGCAGCGTGGCATTTATTGTCCACCATCTCCTGACCACCTCCTGTCCGTGCTGCGGCGAGATGTTTGTTTGAAGCCATTTTCAGATCAAACCATTTATTCTTGATTTCTGATACTGTACGACCCACGGGAGACAAAACATATGCACTACAATATTAATATGATGTTAACTGTAGTTTCGAGACAATTTAAAATGCTTCTGTTGAAAAACACATCCGACACTTGCGGGGGGGTGGGGTAGCGGTGCGCCACAGCTCTTCTGAATAAGTGAAACTGTAACACAGTACACTAAAATTAAAGGTATTTGACCATCCGACACTTGCGGGGGGTGGGGGGGTAGCCACAGCGCCACTGAGAGCAGATCTCCGAACGCGTGAAGTTCCTCCTTTTACTTCGAGTTTGAATGAATGGACACTTCCTGCTGTCTGAAGGCAGGAAGCGTGGCCTTATATGGTGTTTTGAGGGGTGGAAATTATGTAAATTACCTTCCCGCGAGCACGCGCAGGTGAGTAGAACAGGTGGGATCCATCAACTTTAAGCAGCCCGTTTACACGCTTTTCCTGTGGATAGAAGACTTTGTTGGATCTGACGTGGCATGTTCGTACGAACGCTTCGTACGAACAAAAGTAGGAGAAATTTAGGATAAGAATACAAACATTTTCGTGCATGAGGGCCATTGTGAGTTGTGTGAAGTAATGCTTTATTTAAGTAGTAAAAATAAAAGTTTAAAAATAAAAATTGTTGTTGATTAATAAGTACAGTTAACTGTTTATAAAAGTTCAAATGGAAATGTCCTCAAACGATGTATTAAAATTCCCAACTTCTTGTTGCACAAAAACTTTTCTGCTCTCCAGAGAGGAAGTGTAGGATGTGCATTCCGAGTCTATTTTTAGAAATGAGCTTGCTTCAGGTTGTACGTCACTTCCCTTTTTGGTATTTCATGAGCCACACTCAAAGCAGGCAGACGGAGTTGCGCTTGACACGACAGACGATCACCCCCTCTCCCAAGTTCAAAGTTTTCTCAGTTAAAAGGTAATTATGTTTATTATTTAATAGAATGAATGTCATTTCTAGAACAAGCTCATATTAGTTTTGGTCTACTTACATTTTCCTGATAGTTTTTTTTCCTGTATGAGGCTGTATATGCGAGTTTGTGTGTGTATGTGTGTGTGTGCGTTGCTACCTTCACTACGTAGTGAGGACCAACACAAAGTGAGGACACTATTTAGTTCCCACTCAGTCGGTCTTTTACCCTACCAAGCACAAACAAGAATGTGTGTATGTATGTGTGTTTGAGTGTGTGTACATGTGTATGTGTTAGCGTGTGGTGGTCTGTGTGTTTCTGTGTGGATCATTTGCGGCCCGCCAAAAGGCGTAGTCCTCAATTGTTCCACACAGCTCTATCAACAGAAACACACAAAAACATCTTATTTTCGTCTTTTTAAACAATGTTTTCAAGTTTTTTACGTTGAAGAAACCAGAATTTAAACTTCTTTCTGCCTTTGCTCTAACTCGTCTGTGTGTGTGTTATTATCTTGACAGGAAATCACTGTTTTTCATCATGAGTGTAACTCGACCGCAAAAGAGAAAAAAGAAAAAACAACTCAGTCTCGGCTCAACTCGGCTCAACAGCACTGTTCCTCCGCATCAACTCAAGACTGTCTCTTCACTTCTAGCAAACTTAGAAATTATCTACACAACTTAATTGAACACATTGCTCAACAACAGTGAACAATCGACTGATTTGATCATTTTCCCACATACTCATAAAACAAAACACTTCCTAAAAACATTCATCAACTTATCTCGAAGCGTTCTCTTAGACAGCACGACATAAAATCCAAACATAGTACGCAGAAATTATACACACATTGAAACTGTTTCAACCAACACTTTTTGTTAAACATGCAAGTGTATAGCAATGCATTTTTTCAGACATCAGAGTCAAACACAGCACAGGAAACGACTGCTCTACGCATTCATGCAGTCTAAAAATAGAACAAGCAACATGTAGCTTCAGACAGAGGAGCAAAACTGCTCAATACAACTTTTTAAAACTACTTTTTAATGGTTTTGTTAGATACAGTATACATTTTTAGTTCATTCTACTTTTAGGTTTTAACTAAAATCAAAGGCAAATACTGTACAGTATTTAATAATTGATCTTGTTTACTATATTTTTGCAGGCTGCTTTTTTATTCCTATTTTTGATGTTTGATATAAAAGTTATTAATAAATATTTGTCTGACCCCCCATTGTACACATTTTACTTTTTTACAGGTTTTTATTCGGTATTTATTTGAACCTTTTACAAGCTTGTGTTCTGTATGCTTTGCTCTTCACTAAATTTAAGTGTCAAATTTAACATACATAATATCGCTTACAAATCTGTCATTTTCCACTTGACCAGATTACTGTAAATTTACAGTTGTATACCATTTAGCCTTATAGACAAAAATGACTGAATGATCATTTCAGCTTTTTAACCCTTACACCTGTTGTTCTTCGACCACACCCAGGACTGTACGTACAGCTTTAAACAACCGGTTAACCAAAATACAGTTTTAATGGTTTAGATTATATATATGTAAGTGCTTGCAAAAAAAACTTTTTATTTAGTTTATTCAAACCTAAAGCACTCATTCAAAACTGCATTTTTTATACTGTCGACAAATAAAAGCTGTTTTGTATCCAATTATTTCCAATTTGACTGTGGCATTTGAATTTTGAACCTTTTAGAATTAAATTTTCACTTTTACTTTTTGTTTTTGATTTTAACAGCTTGAAAAACTTGCAAGTCCTTTAAGTGTTTTATTTAGATTCCATCCTAAATGGCAAAAAGAAGAAGTTTTACTGCTAAAAGGTTGAAAAGTCCTGACCCAGTACACACATCTCACCAGCCGAAAGGAGAAATAATCACTTAAAGCTGCAGTATGTAGCTTTTTTTATGAACATATTTCTTCACTCTGTCACTACCTCCTGACAGACTGATGTTAGCCAGGTAATCTCTGAAAAAAAAATAAAAAAATATTGTCCCCTTGCTTCTCCAGGTGGTAAATAAGCATTTCTAAAAAGAAAAGGTGACCCACCATTTTCCAGCCAATAAAAACAGAGTTTGTAACCAGCCAATAAAAACAGAGCTTGAATTTGAATCAGCCAATAAAAACAGAGCTTGAATTTGAAATTTAACAGACCACAAGGGGGCAGAGCGGGATCAGAATGCTTTGCCTGTTGAAAATATTTCTAAGTGCTGGAGTTCTACAGAAACTGCATACTGTACCTTTAATATATTAAAGAAAGTATAATTACCGGTAGGGCCCAAATTCTTTCACGTCTCAGCAAGCAAGGCACGGAGCCAGGGTCAGATGGCTTCCACCAACGTTGGGCGTCAATATGTTGAGGCTCTTTGGTTCTCAGGTTATTAATGACATGACAGACTTCATTCTTTTAGCCAGCCAGGAGGAAGTTTAATAAGTGCAGTCGCTACAAGAGTGATTCACAGCACACAGCACTCGTATCATCCAATCACAGCTCATAAACAGACATGTAGACACACGTCTTCTTAACGCTAGTTTGCACAGCAGAAAACAACTTCACAGCTCTTTAAACAACTCAAACGCTACAATTTAACTTCCCAAAATGCTGAAACATGCGGCGCACATCTAGACAGGCCAACTTAGTCACGCTCAGTAACCCAGCACTGCAGCTGTTGAACAACACGGACTCTCACGGAGTCACTCAAGGTCGGTTCCGGTCCACGTTAGAGGAGCAGAAAACTCGGGTCAGAACCCATTATCCGACAACGTTCTAACATATATGCTGCTTCGACCTTCTTTAAAATGTAAAATACCACAACAGCAATCTTGTAGATGTTAAATTAGCTTCCAGGCACTATGACTCGGCGGTCATTTCAACAAAGCTCCGTACAGGAGTCTGTGCGAGTGAGCTGGATCGGAACCGAACCAGAACCTCCACAGACTACGGCTGACAAAAACTTCACCTGAATGCTTCCAACAGCGTGTAACAGAGTTGAAACAATAATAATCTCACAGCTTCAAATGATAAAAACATGCAGAATCTGCCTGTCTTGAACACCTCAGCCAAATTATTATCCTCAGAGTTTAAAACTTGGATCCCACTATGCCAACCATGACGTTACAGTTCATGAGAGATTACAGATACATCGACAAACTTTAGAAGCCAATACGAGGCCACCAGATGTAAAGGGTTTAGAGGGGGTCAGTTTAATACTGACCTCCTTTTTACCTTAATTTACTTATTCAGATTGAATAGTAATTTCACGGATTCTCTTCTTTTTCAGTTTATTCAATATTTCTGTGATCTTTATGATGGATAAATAAACAGAGCCATTAAGTGACAATGGACACGTTAACTTAGTTTGATATGTCAAAGAGACACTATCATTTATTTAAAATAAATCAACTAAATTAACACCATTACACTTGATTGACATGATTTCACTTTCTTTCAATTCAAATACGTCAGCACACTTGATTTAACACAACAGACATAAATACTAGATGTTACACATATTTAGTCTGAGGGGCTCTTCAGCTTAAAATAGTTTCCAGCTTAAGATTG